>APFE031001113.1:10533-25540 GCA_000404065.3 Pinus taeda | reverse complement strand
ATCCAAGAGATACAGATCTCACTCTTCATGCTTATACAGATGCAGATTGGGCTGGAAGCGTGGATGACAGGAAGAGCACAAGTGGTGGTGCATTCTTTATGGGTTCCAGATTAGTATCTTGGTTCAGAAAGAAACAAAGTTTGATTACTTTATCTACAGCTGAAGCGGAATATGTGGCTGCTGCATCTTGCTGCACTCAACTTCTTTGGATGATGCAGACCTTGCAGGACTTTCAAATCACCAGTACACCACCTATCTCCATCTTATGTGATAATACAGGTGCAATCAGCATTTCAAAGAACCCAATCATGCATTCAAAGACCAAACACATACCAATCAAGTATCACTTTCTCAGGGAACAAGTGCTTGAACAAAAGGTCAAGTTGGAGTATGTTCCTTCTAAGGAACAAGTTGCTGATATACTCACTAAACCATTTCCCAGGGAGACCTTTGAATACCTCAGGCAAAAGCTGGGGGTAGTTGATGCATCATCTTGTTGTTGAATCTCATCTGTTTCAGAGATTTTTGGTTGTACGCGAGTTTCATATGGGGTATACGCGTACATTTGCTGGGTTATGGATTGGTCGAAGATCGAATGGCACAAGTTCAGAGGGAGCATATATAACGCATTGTTGGCATTATGGTAGCATAGAAGGAGAACATGGATGTTGATCTAAATATGGTTGCAATATGTCTCTATCTCTTTCACAGTCATTTATGGTGTATGGTTCTTCTTGAAGAAATTTTTCTTTTGCAGATTTGGTCTATAGTCAGGGGGGAGCATGATCAGCAGAGCAAAGACTTAAGCATGTTGTCAGGGGGAGCATAACCCTTTTCCCTTGATGCAAAAGGGGGAGAATGACCTTGAAGATCGTGGGGTTGCCATCAAGTCCAAAGGGGGAGATTGTTGGCATTATGATTCAGATTTGGCGCTATGGCTCAGGGTTGTACTTGATGGAAACTCAATCAAGTGGCAAAATTCTATTTAGGCTCTCAAAATGATGGAAAACAAGGGGTTCGCAGGTGTACCGTTCAAAAGGTTCGGACCCGTAGGTACATCGACCAAGATGTGCGGTCATACCCGCAGATGCTTCGTTCAGAAGGTGCGGTACCCCAGTTCACTCACTCCAATGCAGAGAAGTGTGCTCACGTGGGGTTTCTTATGTTTGGCCCTTGGTATTTAGCCCGTCATTCATGATCCTATAGTTTTGGCCCGTGGTATAGGATCTAAATTATTGAACCCCGGTTTGGATCCCTTGTATTGGTTTTCGATGGTTTTATCTCATGGTTTGAATAACGGCTTGCCTATAAAAAGGAAAGGGGATCACTTGACTAGATACTTATGAAAATTGAATATCTTAAGATTTGAAATCTTGGGTAATCAGTTCTAAAGGCTAGATCTAAATCAAGGTGAAATTGAAGGCGAATCTATTGATAGGTTGTGATCTCTCGAGTGCATGATCAGATCTATGGATCTGACTATTTGTGGCGCATTAGAGGACTGTTAATTTGGCCCTAATCAGAGGTTCGCAGGTGGTCCACGGCGTGAGTGCGAGGATCCGCAGTGTAGCAGAAGGTGCAGGTGCGAGGAACGTAGCTCAGAAGAAGGCACAGTGCGGAGGTACGCAGGGGAACAGAAGAACCAGTTGCGAAGGTACCCTGTCAGGCAGACAGTGCAGGTGCGGATCTGAGCAGTAGTACGCAGGGAAGCAAAAGGAGTAGGTGCAAAGATACGCAGTGCAGAAGACCGACCAAGTGCAGATCCACGTAGTTTAGACTCAGAAGTGATGCGGATATTCGCAAGCCTCTATTGGTGAAGTTGTGGACATATCTTGAAACATTTGTTAATTTTCTTTTATCTATTGCTGAAGAGTTCTGGGTTTAGAATATTGATATTACTGATCTGGTTATTGCATTCTGAGAAGTTATTGGTCGATTCATTGGTTGATTGAAAAAGTTGATTGGGTGATTCACATGTACTTGATGATTAATTGATGTTCATGGATCCAATTTGAAAATTTATGAAATGTGGTCCTTAAAGAAGTAAAAGAACCAAAGGGGTTTTAACTCCCTTCTAGGAGAGACCAGAAAACGAGAGAGGGTTGTAGCTCTCTATAGGTTGCAGCCTGCGTACTGGTAAAGGACTGCACCAGTAGAAAATCATTGTAAAAGAAGTTTCTAATTGAAAGAAGATAAAGACATATTGCAGTAGGTGGTTTTCACCCACATTGGGTTTCCACCTTATATCTGGTGTTCTTCGGTGTGACTATCTATTTTTTTATTGTACTTGTTCATTATTATATGGTACTGACATACAAGTTAATCATCAATATCTGAAGAATAATTTAAATGGTATATTGAAAAGAATTTGATAATACTGATTCACCCCCCCTCTCAGTATTATTTCCAACACTGCGCTTTCTTCATATGATCATCTGTAATATTTTGTGATGTCCACATGGCCTTCACGACAAACTAAAACTAGTCTGGGTCCTCATTTCTCAAGCCCTTGACAACGGTCAACTTCAGTGTATTCGACATATTGAATGGTGGTGGAGGTGGTGGTGGTGTGGGCGAAGGTGTATGTTATTGAGGCGAAGGTGGAGATGGTGTGGATGGATGAGGTATTCGCGAAAACCCTTTCCTTATTTTCTAGACAGCGCTTTGCAATGAATATTGTGTTGTTCCCTTGTCATTAGTCAAAGGAAGCTCAATCAGCAAGCTATATTCAGGGCTTGTTCTCCCTCTATTCCTAAAAGACTTTCCATTTCATGTAGCTCCAAACATCAAGGTAATGGCATAACTAGCTTTTCACACAAGAGAATATTAATCCAAGTATTCAAAGATCTTAAATACTTACTTCACAGTCCTTTGAATAAGCATCACTCCACTTCATTGTAGTTGACCGAGGTATTGACTGCAAATTCTATCACAAATCCTCCTGTGACGCGATCAAGCCAGTGATTGACAACACACGCGATCTTATCTTCAGAGGCTTCCAATCTCTGTACTAGCTCTAGGGTCCACACTATTGGACTATCAAGCCTCCACCTTCCTTGGTCATCTACCAATTTAGCGATCCACTCGTATAGTTTGATTGAGAAGGAATAGAAGAAAATTTCATGTGTCTCTATGTAGAGATATCTATCCAACCAGTGTTCTTTCATCAAGTGTGTATTTCTTTTTCTTGCGTCGTGAATTCATGAATCTTTCTATCCAACCAATCCTCAATCTCTTTCTTTGTTGCATTTCAGTGATGCGACATCACACATCTCCTTATGTAGATCCCATTCCCAACAACAAAACCATTTTATGGCTTAACGAGTCTTAACCCAAGTTCAAAGTTATATTTTCCAAACAAATCCCTACACAATTGGCCCTTCTGATATCAATCCACAGAGCGTAGGCTGAAGTCTCACCCAAAGTAGTATGGGGGGGTGATGGAATCAAGTTTCTCCACCTAGAGATGAGCATGATGTCATTTTATGCCCTAAACCTGTCTTTGAGATCGATAAGAATTTATGGCTTATCTATATAACTATCCTTAATCATCTTATATACCTCCGCAAATGTTCACGATTGTCTTTTGCAGACCTTGAATATGTGAATTAGCTACTTACACGCATCAAAGATTACTCTTATCCCAGTAATTACTTATATCAGCTTAAGTGCTTAATAACTTGAGCATACAATAAGGTAGTCTTCACATAAAAAGTTAATAGTAATTGCATTCATGTAAAAATATCAATCATGTAAAGTCACGCATGAATACACCATTATTTCATAAACCCATCATTCATCACAACTTAAGCACATTCATTCATAAAAAAATTAAATAGAAAAAACACAGGAATTTCTAGAATAATCTTCTTTATTAATACTTCATTTCTACTTACAGACCCAAGACTTCCCTGTGCACTCAATTGCAAGGGTCCACGCACTCAGTTGTGGACTCTACTCTAGGCCTCTGCGCACACAACTGCAGAGCCTCTCTTCTACTCTAATAATTCTTTGCTCTTCCTTCTATTGACCCATTACATTCATCTCCATCATTAGTATATGCCTTAGAATCTCTAAGGCTCTCCTATTTATACAATCCCATGGTCCGCAGACCATGGGTGGATCTACAAAATCCGACTCAACTTACATAAAAGAAGGGAAAACCCTTTATGACACTTTGACTATCTACACGCTTTGCGACCACAACTTGTAGAGACTTTACATTTTATACAATAATACTTGGGTTTTTTCCCCAAAAACCTGGGATTTTTCCCCATAATTAACCCTAGGGGACCCTGTCCCAGCACCACATAATGCCATTATGGTACCAAATAATAATATATTTAATGACTTCTTCCTCCATCCCATGCAATTTTGTGACTAGTGGAGCACTCTGGATATCTCAGATGCCTGATGTATATAATATTAATTCAGTTTGCTTGGTTGACTCATTAACGATTTTTTCTCATTTGATGAATGTCTCAACATGATTTTACCAAGAGGGATCATCCATTTTTGTTTGTCTGATGTTCATTATTTGGATTTGCAACTCTGTTATAGTTGACTAGTTGAACCAAGCATTTGTTCTTGGTTCTATAGTTCCATATAGTATCTAAAAATGAACTTGCTTCTTACCTATTTTGAAATATTCTTGAAATTATTTTGTTCTCAAACAATCAACTATCTCAAGATCATAAATAAGCAAACTCGGAAACTATGGAATTTCTGCAACCTCGACCACTTTGCCTTGTGAGAATTTAAGAAAACTGATAGGAAATTTTGCACATTTGCTTGTGTTTATAGTTGCCAAATTTAATGCTTCATTAATTTCTACCTCAAGCTCCATTTGATGATGTCTCATCGGAATAACACTCAAGTTTCACATATCTTTCAACTCATGCATTGTGCATGGCTAAATTAATTTTTGAGATTTGGAGGTCGATTATGGTTTAAATTTTGATGTGACATCATAGGGTGTTAAATGTGACTTGGAGGTTTCGTCAAATGAGGTAGATAGTTGAATATATTCTTTTGAATTCTTTTACTTTTACTTTTTTATTTTTCTTCTTTGTCATTATTCGATTCAAATGTACCCCTTTGATCGATATCACTGACTTTTTATCTAACCTTAGTCCTTTCAATTGAGTTGGTTGTTTGGTCCAACTTTTGATTTGATCTTTATTGCATCTAGTTGAGTCAATTTATTTGTGATAATGTTTTATGAATTTACTTCATCAATTTCCCCTTCTTTCATAATGATGTTGATTCCTTCGTTGTTATTTTCTGTTTAGGCATTTCCTCTGATCCGAACCTTGCTCCATTTTCCATATGCTTGTTTCTTTATTCTGATGAATTGTTTCCTTAATCACATTTTGTCTTTTTGGAATATTTATTCTTTTCCAAAAATTTGTAACTAGTCCTCCTAACTTACTATATTAGAGCATTTAATGACAAAATTAAATAGAAATATACTAATATACAGTTGATTAAGTAGTGTAGTCTGTCACGATGTGGTTTATAGACTAGCACATGTGACTAGCACCTGGTGGAGATTTTCACTAGCCACATGCCAATGTTTATCAAGAGATATACTTATTCAATTAGGAACCATTTAAAATTGATTTAAGTGCCCTTGTAATGTCTTTAACTACACAACCCTTGAAGAAGATATATCTTCAATGAAAGTGGCCCAAGCCATGTAATTTCTATTTTTTAAGGCTTTCCCTTCACTCGAATGTCATAAAGCAAAGTTAAGCCTCCGAATTCTAAGTTCTTGGTTTGTATATTTCTTTCATTCCATGATTTTCACTGACTCTTACTAAATTTTTACTGGTGAAGCGCATGAATTCTATCTTCTCCTAGGCATTACAATTGATGGATTCGTTCATTTTTCTACTTTTTTATTATACTTTAGGATAGTCAATGCACTTGTAGAATTTGATGTGTAGTGGAGTGTTATGATTGCATCTTTCCCAAAAACCAATTTGAATGATGTAAACCCATTTAACTATTTATATGTCATGTGATATGCCCACAAAGTAGTTGGGACATTTTCATTACAATCATCTCTATTGATGTTTCATATTTTGGTCATTCCTTTATGTACTGTTTTATTAAATGATTCTACAACATCGTTTGTCTATGGGTGGTAAGTAGTGGTTTTTATGCACCTAATCATGGGTTTTTGCATCAATTTCTAGATTGTAGCATTGATAAAATGAGTTATCCAAAACTTGATTATATAGGTGCATCCAAATTAAGTTATTATATTTTCATAGATAAATTTAGTTGTTATTTATTTTATGTATGATTCAAATAGATCTTCTTCCACCCACTTTGTGAAATAATCCACTGCCATTATAATTTATTTTTCTCATATTTGTCTATTTCATTTGTGAAATGGTTTGACAAAGTTGATTTCCCAAATCTCAAAAGGTAGCATTGGGTTTATTGAATAAAGTGGCATGTGATTCTTTGTCGATGGTCAATCTCATCCTTTACTTATATCAAATTTTCATACTTCCACCCAACAATCCTAAAATAGAGTAAGCCACCATAATCATACCTCAAGAAGCTTCCTTTAAGTCATGTTTCCTAGATGATGTCCACCTACTACTCCTTTATGGGATTCATTGATGATGGATTCCCTTTCATGTTCCAATGTGCACCATCTGAGTACCTCATTAACTCCTAGTTTCTATAATTTACCATTTATTAATGAAAATGGTGCTACTTTAATTGCTAAAGTTTCCTTCTTTTTCATTTTCATTCCATCAAGTTCCTTCTGTGTGTGTAAAAATTGTACAATTTTTACAAACTTCGAAAGGAACCTTCTAATTGAAACAATTGAGCATCTGGTAAGTCGCCTTCTAGGTATGTCAGCTCCTTCTCTATCTCTAGTCATGACAAATGATCAGGACCCACATTCTTCTTACTAGGTCATACAATTACTTCAAAGTCAAATTCTTGAAACAAAAGTATCCATCGACAGTTTTGGTCTTGATGGACTAGATTATTAACAAGATATCTCAAAGCATGGTGATCTGTAAAAATATGAATGAGTTAGCAAGGAGATAATGATAGAATTTTTGAAGTGCAAATATCATGGTAAATGCTTCTCTTTAAATTTTCAAGTAAGTTATTTCAGAGTTATTTAATTTGGCACATTAGAATGGTCTATAGACTCATTGTGTGGTTGTGGTAAAACAACCCTGACTGCCACATTAGAAGCATCAACATGAACATGAAATTTTTTAGACCAATTGAGGAATTTCAAAATGAGTGCCTCAACTAGAATTTTCTTTATTAACGAGACTGATTCCTTGCATTTCGTTTCGCATAAATATGGAACATCCTTATTCAGTAATTCATCCATTCGAAAAATAATGCTAAAGTAATGCCTTATAAATTTCTTGTAGTATCTAGTGTGCACCAAGAATATTTTGATATTTTTTTTATTAACTAGAGGCTTTAAATCCAAAATTATTTTAATATTTTCCATGCCTACTTATATTCCATCCTTAGAGACTACATGACCTAGTAGTATTCCATTTGTTGTGGAAAAGACATGTTTTTTGATATTTAAGGACAATTGAATTTGTTTACATTTTTATAGCATTAAACATAACCATTGAATGTGCTCTTTCAATAATGTATATACTATCTAGCCATGGAAGTATAGTTTCATTGTCTTATAGATGTATTCTTGAAAATATTTGAATACGATCCTTGAAAATATTGTAGGTGCATTATTTAATCCAAAGGGAGTTACTCTGCATGCAAAAGACCCAAATTTGGCAACAAATATGGTTTTTTCTTGGTTTTCCTTTGCAATAGGTACCTGATTGTACCCTGACAATCCATCTGTAAAAGAATAAAACTCGTGACCCACTACTTTGTGCGAATGTAGTAAGGAATGGATTAGTTACTATGAGATTATTTAGTCTGCAAAATTCACATATTCTCAATCTGGTAGGGTCTTTCTCTTTAGGTTACAAAACCATAGCAATTTCCCATTCTGACTTGTCGACAGGGTAAATGATGCAAGCAGCTAGCATCCCTTCTATATCTTTCTGCACTATGGGTTTATGTCGATGTGTGAACTTGTATGGTCTTTTCTTTATAGGCTTAGTTCCTATAATGAGGTCAATATTCATTTCCCCCATTTCCTTAACAAGTTACTTGAGATATTTTTAATCACAATAAAAAAAATAATAGTACTCTTTTAGTAAGTCGATGAATTCTTTCATTTTTTTGTTCGACTAGTAGTCGCCTAGTCTAGTCATCTTTGGTTGGTCATCATTTGATATATTGAATTCTTTTATCTTAATTTATGGATCCATCCAGTAAAGGACCTTTGACTCGTTGAGTGTCCTGCATCCAAATTTTACCTCCTTATATGTGAGAAGAATGTCTAATTGTTTAGGTTCTCATTTTCTTACCTTTCCACTTTAAATACTAATTTATTTTTTCTAAATTTTTGGGATATTATTTCTTCCAGCAAAAACTTTGACTAGTAGCATGGGTACCTTCCATATCAAAACACTAGAAAAGTTATCATTTGATAAGCATGCCACATGATTTCATATGGGAGTCAACAGAGTGGCGAATGTTGTTTCTTATTTACAACTGTTGGAGGAATTTTCCTTCAAAAAATCTTTAACATATTGAGTTTTCTTAATCATTTCTTGCTTTTTTGGTCAAAATTCAAAGTCCTTAATAAATTTTTCTTTTAATCCTTTCCATTGTAACGATTGGGTGTGAAGATCCTCCAATTTGTACCATTTATTGGGAAAATCATCCAAAGTGTTAGGAAACATATGAGGCCATACACTTTCATCCCTATATCTAATTCTTTGTCATTCTAACTCATAGTTTTGCATATCAAGAATGGGGTCTTGTCTAGGATTGAATATTGGGATATTTTCTTGTCCTTATAATTTATTCCCTCCAAACCTTTTAATAAAACATATTGTTTCCATTATCCAAGTTAGGTTTCGGGTCGAATAGGTATCCCACCAACAAGTTGCTTGACGAGTGAAAATCTACACTAGACTCTACATTTTCCCTTGATCTCCAACATATTTAGTGAATTTCTCAACTTGATTCATAAGATAAGCCCATTCATTGATCTAAGTGGATTATAGGAGTCTTCATTTAAATAAAATAGTAATAATGATGGTGTTTCTTTGATTTTTCTTTCTTGGATTATAGGCATGGCTCTTATGGAAAACATTGGTGGACCTTCTTCATCAGTATTTCTTCAATTGTCTAACATTCTTTTGCTTTAGATTCATAATTATCGATTTTCCAATTGTATAGATCAATGTCATAATTTTTTCCAATGGAAAGTGGGGAGCCAGTTAATATCACTCTGAATGCATTTGGCTGCACGTTGTCTGTCTTTATGCTAGAATTCATACAACCTCCTTGTCTTTGAATCTTCTTCTCATGGCTTAACCCAAGGATCTCCTTTGTGAGGGTCAAGAGGAATGATTATCTTCTTATTATTAACCTTTAGTTTAATTTATAAGGATATAGTGGCTTTCATCCTATGACCCCATGGTCTTTTCATTAAAGCTAGATAAGCTATAATTCCATTGACTAAGGCGATGACCTAACAGTTGAAAAAGGTCGAAGTTCTGATAATCAATGTTTTAACTTGTTACATTGTTTTGATTCACTCAATGAACCTCTCATCTGTTAATGTAAGATAGCTAGTCACATTGTGAAGTAATGATCTCCTTAAATTAATACATGTTTCTCTCGGAAGTATATTTGCTTGTGATCCAAAATCAACCATGACTTATTTCACCATATATTCATTTATTTCCAAATTGACTTGAGGCTTGTGATCATCTAGATGTTTACCTTGCTAGAGGTGGCACAAGTTTTTCCACTGATTTCTTCCTTCATTGTAGTCTTTTATTATATTTAAAAGTTTAAAATTATGACCAACTGATTCTTCATCATTTAATAACTCTAGAGGTTCCTTGAGTATAGTATCCTTTGTCGATTTTTGCATGTCAACTTCATTTCTAAGAAAATCAGATAATTTTTCTATAGTTTCATTCTAAACTTGCATATCCAAGTATTTAGTAATACTTTTAGTAGGTCATAAGATTTGTTGATTTCGAGAAGTATTCTATTGACCCACTTTGGACCTAGTAATGACATGGATGCTTTTGGTTTTAGAATCTCCTGCAATAGGATAGATTGTAAGAGATTGACAATTATTTTATTTAATCTCCTTTCAATAATGTTGGGGAATTCCTTCGAAGAGTGATTACCCAGACCACACATATTGCAAAAATGAAAGTTAATTTTATCTTTTAATGGGTAGCTAGGTGTTTCTTGGCCCTCTTTCCAACATGTGAAACAATAAAGTCTTCCTTTTCCTTGAGCTCGACCATTGTACCCTGCATGTAAACCACCATATTGTCCTATATTGTTTCCTCTTCCTCTGTATGTAGGTGGCTCATTATAATCATTTGAAGCTTAAGTATGGTAAACAACATGATAATTGGGCTTCTTCTTTGCATGTATTTGGAATTCTTGTGTTCAATCGTTACTATCCTCACATATGACACACAATTTTTTATTAGTATTACGTAAATTATACTGGACTTCTTTAGTATTGTGGTTCAATGCAATTTGACATTTATTATAGTATGTATCTGACTGAACTCATTGATTGTATTCATCAAAATAATCAACAAATTTACAATTATCTTTTTTATGCCCTTCACTTCTGTAGGTAATACACCAAACAATATTTTTCTAAAGTGATAATGCCAATACAAATATTTGTAATTGTTCAATATTTTCTTCTAATTTATTGTCAATGTTTGAGGGATTTGAATACCCTTCATCATTTGTTTCAATGCATTGAGCCAAACCAAGGGATTATTTGGATGTTTGTACTTCATCCGTTATCAAAGATCCTCATATTTTCTATAATATAACAACAATGCACCATTAGACTAATGATACTTCATCAATAATATATGGGATTTAACTTATCAAACCTTTAAATCATTTGTCATATTACTTATTGTCCCATTTGGCCATTGTTTAATTCCTTTCAACTTTTTATCCACAAGATGTTTAACATATTGTTCTTTGAAAAAGGAAAAAAACTTGTTTTAATTTCATTTTTACTTTTCAATTGGTTTTCTGTGATGTTCATAAACCAAGAAAGTTTTCTCTTCCAAACAATGGCTACAAACTAGGTTGTTTGTTTGTATTCATTGATATTGTTATTAGCAACCCAAAAATTTTCATAGATGAACCAATGTTTCTTTGGATCTTCATATCCTTCATAAAGGGGGATATGATTTAGCGCCATTTTTTCTAGTGTATTTGTAGTTTTTATTGTTTCCTTTTGACTAATTGATTGGTCAATCTTGTTAACTTCGACTGTCGGCTAGTGTGTCACATGTGGAATATTTTCTTGATTTTTGACTTCAACTTATACCTAATTTATTAATATTTCATTAGTTTGACAACCTTTGTTTATGCATTTAGTGAATCGACTTGTTCTAGGTCATGACTCTTCAATGTTTGGACTTGCATCTTCATGTTTTTCAATAGATAATAATTGCGGAAGGGGGGTATGTTTGTGAGATCTCTAATGTGGAGAGGTATGTCTTGATTTTCTTCATTATCAATCCACACTTCATTTAGAAAAATAATTTGATTTTCTAGTCAATCACTTAAATTAGCTTGTTCATCTTTCTTATAGCAAACTATGGATAATTTTGAATTAATATGTAGTAATCGTTGGAAGAATTCCCTAATAGAAAGACTTGATATTGATGGAGTTGGTGAACGTGGAAATGCTTAAATAGATTCATAGATTTCCATCTTGTATGCCTACCTTCTAAGACCTACCTATAGACTATTAATCTATATCAAAATGGGTGGTACTATGCTTCTCAACTCTTGATGTTAAGCATTACAAGAGTCCCATGCATCGTCTCTCTCATGCTCTTGAGTTTGAATTTTCTTGCTTTGGTATTCTTCTCTTATTTATTCCCATCTCTTTTGTTACTTTTCCCATGATAACTTTTGAAAAGTGGCAAACTTTTTATATATTCAAAATCCATCTAAAGCATTCCATCTATTGTCTTCATCTTGTCATTTCTTTGCAATTTACTGCTTTCCTCCCATTTCAATTTGCTTAGTACTTCGCCTTTTTATCATTTTCCTTTTTTCTTATTTATTCTTCTCAAAATCATTACCCGCCAATGCTAATATGACTTAATTTTGATCGATGAGGGTTAAATAAGCATCCATATTATATTTTCTCAAGAAATAATCCCATGCTTATTTTGTACTTTTATAGTGAGAGTTGCAAAATTTATCCCTATCAATTTGTTTCTTACGACAATTAGAATTTATTGGTTCCTCAAGGGTGGTTGATATTCTACTATGTGGCTAACTCCCTTGCCAAAAATAAAATTGTGTAACAAAGTTAGTACGGTACAAAAAAAAATTGTCATGAAAATTGTTGCAAAATCTTACGTTGATTCCTTCAATAGAAGTTAGTCACTTCTATTGCTTTCTCCTCATAGATTTCGCCCAAGATATTTTCAACCTACTCATATAGATTGGTTTTGTTGTCATTTGTCAGTTTTAATGCCAGTTAGATATCATCTTCTTTATGTTGCATTAGTAGTATAGTTGATGAATTTCTTGATCTTGGTTGGGGCTGCTTCGATGAATCTTTCATGTGCTTCTGTAAAGAAATGTGCCCTGGCTTCTGCCATTTACACTCTATTTTTCCTTGTGTATTTATTCAGGTAATTGTTAATCTTTGTCTGCCACCACTATTGTATATATTTTAATATTAGCATTTATGTTTGCATGTTATAAGTACTCGAGTTTCGTTAACAGACAAAAGGTTCAAGGCAACAAATGTTTATGTTTTTTAACATGAAAGTTGGAAGTGTGCCATGGAGATAATTTATTAGACGTCTAGGTGATGTCATGGTCCTATAGATGATATAACCCATGGGATGGAGATATTTCTATTTATGGATAGAGAATTTCACATCCTATCGTGGGAGGGTTCATATGAGTCTTTGTGCGATGAGTTCATGGGGCATGACGCAGTGATGGGAGCCAAAAGATGGAAATATTCCCAACATTAGCATATGATATGAATTCATTCCTTGGTCCATTTTCAAATAACAAAGGAAATCAATGAAAAAAAATACCAAGGGCCCTCCTCCATACCTGATGAGGTGGCATAGTGATAGGTAGCATAATATGAATTAAAAAGGATGAAGTCACATCCAGTTGATAAGACAAGTAAGTGCAATGATGATGTGGTAGGGGACATGTGGCATTACGAGGAAGGTAATATGTGGCAAGAATATTTAACACTTTTGGGTGTTTTAGGGTGTCATATTTCATATGAGGAAGTATACTTCACCTAATGTTTTCTAGATTTTGGGAGATGTAAATAATGATTCATTTCTGAAATTGTTTATAACATTTGGATCCTAAATATCTTGGTTAGTCATCATTAGACTGGTGAAATCAAAGTACAAGTACTGAAATTGACACCTAATTACATCTACTCTCCCCTCATCAAAGTTTTCCCTCCCCTCCTACTTCACTCATCCCATCCACTTATTCCATATCCCCTCATTAAATGCCCATAAATCACTCCTCTTACATACCTTTCCCCCTCTTTTTCATACTCAAAATCATTCCTCATTCTTCATTTCCCAAAGAAAAGATCGAGCAGTTAATCACAACAAAGAAAGGAGGGTAATTTCCACAAATTTAGGCCTTCATTGTTGCTGACTACACAAATACTGTGTAAAGCCTGACTGCACAAAGTGACTATGAAAAGATTCCCCCTCATCTCAACATCACCTCAGCAATATTTTCTCTATTTTTTGAACATCTTACCATCCCCATGTCTTGGTTTTCGTTAGATCACCCTCCAAGTATGAAAACCATAAAAAATCCCTAAGGTGATTGTGCAATGACTGTGTAAAGACAGAGTATTTCTAAATTTGAATTCTCATGCCCATTTCTAGTTTGATTCCACCTATGCTTGATCAAATTGACTTAAATGCCTCCTATGTACCTGTGATGACCATTCTTTCCCATAGATTTCTTTTTTAAACCTAGGAAAAGTCGATTTCCCTTACCTTTACCTAAACCCTGTTTGTACAGTCAGCTTTGTCGAAAGGTTTTCATCTATTAACCAAGAAATCATTCTTACATTCCCTATAACATCATCCCATCACCTTTTTTTAAGACAAATCACACCAAATCTGCCCCTGATTGCACTTGGTTGCCTTCATCCTTATTCATTTTGTTAGGTTTACAACTCCCTAGCAATTTTGTTATTTTATGCTTGAACTTCATTCAAAACCATCATCCTCAAGCATAAAATAGTGATGCAATTCATCAACAAACATGTCTACATCAAAAGAAAGGAAACGAATCACAACAAAACCCATGAGAGTGGAACCGAGAAGCATAGAGACATTGACCACTGCCCCAACCATTTGGGCATCATTTGAACGTAGGATGTGCAAAATTTTGTAAAAAGTGTCAAATTCAAGTATTTCATTCTCAGGTTGTAGAACAATTTGTCTAGAATCTCAAAGGAAACATGGTGAATATTAGAAACATAGAATTTGAAGTTTCATAAGAAACCATTTCTTTGGCTATAGATATCCCTTTGAAAGGGGACTGTTGGTTTAAGAACATGGAGTTAAACTCTTCACTATATAAAACCTTTCTCAAACCTCAACATAGGATCAACTATGGAAAGTACTTCCTCTTGAATAAATTTGATAGGTTTTTGAAGGCAATACAAAGATACTTTTCATGTGAGGGTAGATTTAGTAAAGTTTATCAATACCATATTAGTATGCTCATGCATTTCACTAGGAAAAGAAGCCTGAATATGCCTTTTTATATATTCAAAAGTTTGGCTAAGATGGCAGAGAAAGTGAAAACTGGAGGAGGAAGACATGAT
>APFE031001112.1:55041-98952 GCA_000404065.3 Pinus taeda | reverse complement strand
CATCGTCAGTGTTGCCGATATGTTCAAGAGAAGTCATTCAGACAATTCGCCTGTGTCTCACCCACTGCAATACATTCATGCTCCATTCCTTCATGACCGCCACACTGAACCCTGTATCGTCAGATTGCTATCACCTCCAAAATCATTTGCTTCGTTCTGTGTCGTTGATATAGGATTCATTAAGGCCCTCCTACGACGGGTCACTCCTTGTCGACATCAACTCATTATCCGAGAAGTCGACCTAGGAACAACCCTTTCAGTACTTTGAAGCTTGCATGCCTCAATGGCAAGTTTCTCACTTTCAGTGACAGGTTTACATCAATGGCCTTCGACCGAGAGATTTTGCGTGGTGTTCGACGCCAAGTCCTTTTTCACACTACGTGAATTGTACTATAGTACCTTGAGGGTCATTTTCATTATTGGTGATTCCTCTCGCGCCTGTTAACAACTTACATCATTGGCTGGTAATCAGGCGATTTCTTTCCATGTTCGACTCCAGAACATTTTTCACATGGAACGAATTGTACTTCATGTGAAGATTGAACGAGTTTTGAAGACCCCGGATCTAGTTTCATCCATCCCGGCTGCAGTATATTCAGGAATATGAAGACATCAAATGTACATCATTTCTGAACAGATGATCATCCAAATCAAAGGATGATGAGTACGAATCATCAGTCTGCTACACAGACGATTGTCTGTCCTATGTACATGAAAATGAATTTATAAAGATGAGCATGGGAATGCCCGCCTCATCTAGATCATGAAAAATGTTGTCAAGATAATGTATTGTATTGTATCTTATTACAGGTCGCCTCCCACCTGACATCAAAAGATTAACGACCTCATGCTTTAGGGGGCAACTGTTATAGACATTTTTGGGAACTTCAACCCCAATCATAAATGTCCATAAACTGAGGGCTCCTAAGTCCCTAAAAGTGTTGCTTCACTACCTAAAGGAACAAGGTCAGCTGATTACATCATCTCCCAGAATTTCTCCACTAAAAACTGCTCAGAAATGGTCAAAACTGGACCATATTGAATGCCTAGTGCAGAGAGTGCGATGCATATCACCTAATACACATGGGATGTGCGATGCATACTAAAAATTCCTTCTACAGGGTGTGATGGACGAGAATAGACAAGTGGTGGAGACAGTTTACTAAGTGGATGATCAAGGAATCTTCTAGAAACTTCTCATATCACACTTGCCTCTCAGAATTCGCTCAAGGATGAGTAAGAGATCAATGAAATCTCCAAGTGGAACCAAGAACTATCAGAGAGAGGACAATAATAAAAAACCCAGAGCTGACTCACACCTTTGCAAAAATCTATATATGGATCTCTCATCTCAGAGATTTGGGGGTTGGAGGCTGGAATCTTGTATCTTGTAGAGAAGTGTTGTTTGTTTTCTGGTGTATATTCATAGTGTTGGGTGATCTAAGCTTTACTTGAGGTGAAGAAGGGCTTTCTAGCTGGAGGATGATGTTGGGTCAGAACATATGGTTGTAATCCTCTTGCTACTTTTCATCTTAATAAAGCTATTCAAGTTTTCCTCCATATTCTTGTATGTTTACTTATATATGCATTTGTATGGTTAACACATCATCTGGTCCTGTGTTATTTATGAATATAGATCTTTTCTCTTCAATAGTAGTATGTTGTTGTGATTCCACAGGTGGTCTTTGAAGCTGGGCAGACGAAGAAGAAGCGGCGAAGCTCTATCAGGAAGGAGAGGAATCAAACAAGGAAATCAAGCGCAAGACTAAGGTTGGTCTCCTTGGTTCCACTCTTATCTATTTTCATAAAGGAAAATGAAAGTAGACTTTACTTGTTTGTTTCTAAGATAGCTACAAGTCTTAGTGGGAATAGCAGCATCCGAGTGGACACTGTTCCTGGTAACAACAGGGAATGGAGAGAGAGGCCAAAGTAACTGCCCCGGAAGTAGTCGAAGTATTAGCGGACTACACAAAGTTGTTCAAACGATCGTTTGAGGTCCTAACCGGCTTGTAGGAGGACCCAAACATCCAGAGGCTAGAGACGGAAGTGCGTGAACTCCAACAACGTTATGATGAAGCTAAGGGCACAATGCAAATTGTTGCACTGACATAGAGGTTAGCCAAGCTGTAGGAAGCCAAGCAACTGAATGAATAGGTGGACGCAACATTGCACAAGGAAGCAGTGTTGAAGGTGCGACTAAAGCCCTGGCTGGAGGAAGCTTATGCAGTCACAAGAAACATTGAAGGTAAGCAGTAACTGAGAAGATAGTCGAATATGTGAAGCTGACAACATCTCAGTGCATAGCCGAAGTTGCCATCATCAGGGTTGAGTTGCATGGGCTTCACGTAAAGATCTTCGTGACTACCAAGTGACTCAAGGGTGAGTCATGACATTTGTGTTGGGGGCTTGTTGGGAGCGGGATCCCCCAAGGGCAATTTTGGGGCTAAAAGCCCATATTTAATTCAATTTTTGTAATATTATTGTAAAGACTCCACATTTTGTGGTCACAGAGCACAAAGGTGTTATGTGTCATAAAGGGTAGTCTGCCCTTAGTTTTGTAAAGTAAAGTTGGCTGTAAGAGATCTACCCATGGTCTATAGACCATGGGATTGTATAAAAAGAGCTAAGCTCTAAGTAGTTTGAGAGATAGACAATGATGGATGATGTAATAGAATCATAGCTTTAGATCAAGAAGTCTAAGTCTTGGGTTGTAGCATAGGTAAAGGTTCTGCAGCTGATTGCATAGAGGCCTAGGGTAGAAGTCCACAGTTGAGTGCATGGACCTCTGCAACTATGTGTGCAGAGCGAACAGAGGTTGTAACTACTTGGAAGATATTAATAAAGAGGGATATTTTGCAATTTTTGTGTCTTTGTTCTATTGAAGCATCTTGATATGTTATGTATGAATTTTCTTTATTATGCTTATATGGTGCACGAATAAATGCAATTACATTGAATAACTGAACGCATATATGAATATATGTTTACACGGGGATAACTATAATTGTTTGATAATAAAAGCAAGGAACTTAGATTAATTGGGGAATTTGTGTGGCACGCTACCATAGCAACACAAAAGTACCTTAGAAGCAGGCTCACGCTGTGGGAAGGACGGTCATATATTTTCACAGAGGAATTGAAAGCCAAAATAGAGGGTTTGTCTTACAAGCCCTAGGATGGGATCACCTACGTGAAGGCAGGGATATAAGAAATCAAATGACATCACAACCATCTCAAGGTGCAGAAACTTGGTTCCAACATCCCCCCATACTTCTTCGGGTGAGACTTCGGTCCGTGCTCCGCGGGCTGATGCCGAAAGGGATAGTAGTATAGGGATTTGTTTGGCTAATTAACACTGAACCTGGGTCAGGCCCCCTCAAGCCAACAGTTAGAATGAGTTATATGACCACTTCCAAAAGGAAAACCCTAGAAAGATGATGAACCACTAGCCATAGAAGCCATAGTTGTGGAAACAGTGGATGAAATGGTTAAAGGAATCAAAGGAAATGCACTAGAAGGTATCCCAATGCAGAAGGAACCAGTTTGTGAAGAAAAAGCTTGGGTACCCCCTCTCGAAGATGGAATGGAGGTAGATATAAATATTGTAATACTACAAGTGATAGTGGATATAACAATTGTACCTCCTCCTTGAACTGAAAGAGGAGTATGCACACTCGTAGTACTCATAGCCAAAATCGTGATCCCAGCTTGTCAGCCTGTGATTCGAGGTCCCAATGTATAATAGAACATCTGGATAATTGGGAGGAATAGGTGAAGAAGGAGTCACAGGGGACTCAGGAATCTCTCCAACCTCAATTTCATCTTCCGACTAGAAGAGAACCCTAGAAACGACTGGAGTGTTCCTATCCAAATCATGACTTACACTAAGTCCACCCAGTGAAACTATAGGTTGAAGCAAAGGATCAATCTCTGATGCATTCACTTCTACTAATTGAAAATCACCAGTAGAATTTCTCCTATGCCTTCTAGAATAAGGTTCAACACTCATAGGTGAGTGCCCACGAAGCCTCCTAGATTGACGAATTGGTCAATCAACCACTTTTAATTACTAAGAGAACATGTAAAGACTTGAAAAATTATAAAGCTATGGAAATCTAGGAGCAAAGAGAACTCACTGAAATGTCCCTAAATATGCAACCAATCAAGCTATTTTCAACTATTTCCACTCTAGGTGATTAGGATTGAACACCAAAATACAAGAAAGCAAATATAAGGACCTTATGAATATATTTTTGGATAATTACAACCCAATCCTACCAGTGAAGGTAACAGAAGTCGTTATGTTGACCCCTAGACAAAACCCTTTTAGGTGTAAGTACCCAAACTTCACAAGGGTACCCTCCAGAAGTACTAATGAGAGTGATACAATGTCTGCCTCACGCACCATGGGTATTCGCCCCCACAGTCACCTATGTAGTCCCTAGGAATGGAAACTAAGGTCACCAATTCATATCGGAAGTCAGGTAGAACAGTCTTTGACTGGGATCCAACAAGTAGGAGAGCGAGTATCTCTCTTCCATGCCTTCACTCGCCCTTGTGCTTAACTCCTAGAAGAGAAGAGATTTCCCAGACAACTTAACGATGCTAGATTTCACTCTTTTAATCAAATTCTATGTTTAAATTCAGAGTGGCCTTGGAGAGTTAACTCACACCTATTCCAAGGCCCCAAATGACCTAGACTAGTTGAAGTAACTATGAAAAATCAAAAAGTTCTAGTTCATTTTAGTTTTAGCACTTGATTTTAATGGTTGTTCTCAAGTCAAGGAAAAATGGAAGTGCAACTTATGATGCTATTTGATGCAAGAAGAAATCAATAGAAAACCTAGCTAGATGCATATGCAACTCTTTTTCTTCAATGAAAGATATTTCAACAAAAGGTTCTACGAACAAACTAAAAAGGAAAAAAATACTTTTATTTTTCAAATCACATGCTCACACACTCAAAATCTAAAAAAAGACTAAAAATTCTTACAATGCAACTATCCTAATGAAAACTAAAAATTCTTAATGCAATATTCTAAGGATTACTCTTAAAGCAAGCAAATGTGTTTCTCAAAGAGATCAAGATGCCAAAACTTGAGAAAAAGGAGGAACAAATTCAATCACAAACTTTTTCCCAAAATCAAGAAAATTCAACCTAATGAAAAGACTTCACACTTGCTCTAAATTGATAAGAAGACCAAAAAGAAAAATAAAGGCAACAAAAAGCTGTTTTTATCTTTTTTTCTTTTTCAGGGCACAAAGAGTTCTCGACAAAACAAAAACTACTAAAGACTTCAAGATCAGTATTCAAGCATAAATAACCTTAAATTTCACAAGCCATAGGAATCATTAACATGATAATACTTAAAGTAAAAAGGGGTTGCAAAATCAAACAAACTGATCTGAAAAACAACATAAAAACTCCAGTAAACAACAAATATTTCAAGAAGACCAAGAAAAAGCTTTCAAGATTGCAAGAAGGACTTTCTCAAAAACCACAAAAAAACTAAATATGTCAACTTTCCAGAAAGCAAGGAAAAGCAATGTAAAGGTTGGGTTATAAGTGAATTGAGACCAATTCCCAATTCAAAAAGCTTAGAACAACCAAGAAATTCACTAAGAAGCCTTGGACCCAAACACAAAAAGCTAACACTTCACCAAGAAGCAAACCCTAGGTTGACTAGTTTTTTCCACAAAGAGAGATAGGAAATTGAAAATCTACAAGAAGAAAGACTCTCCGAGGCAATATATGACTAAAGACAAGCAATAAAAATCAGGAAAAACCCTTTACTAGACTCAGGATTGGAAACATTCATTTAAAACCAATCATACGCAACTGTGTGGTGACATATCTGCATGAATACATGACTGTACTCAAGGAAACCCATGTATACCTGTGTTTCTCTGGAAAAAGGCGTGTGTATGTGACTGTGTGAACTAAAAACCGCATATAAATTGGCCAACAAAGAAAAATAAAAAATTTACACCTAATCCAAAATATCAGACTTTTTGCCCAGATTGAAAACAAATCAAAGATACTGGAAAAATGAAGAAACCAAACAAGAAGGCCCAAATCAAGAGAAAAACAACCCAAACAAGGAAATACAAAATTATATTCCCCAGTGGAGTCACCAATTCTGTTATGGGATAAAACACCCTAGGGTCTAGGTTGGAAACCCTAACAAATCGAAGGAAATACACCAATAAGAATCAATAAAACAAGCAGTCCTAATGATTAAACTACTAAAGTGGGATGAAGAGAGAGTACCCATAGGTCCTACATTTGAAGATGTTCCTATAGGGTTCAAACCCATTGCATCCTCCAATGCTTCAAAACCTGCAACACATACCAGAAAAGCATATATATTAGCAGTAGTTCAAAGCATGTTCAAGATATGAATGTTAGATAATATAAGCATATGGATATAAAACATGAGATCATGCGTAATTAGATCATAACATGAGTTAAAGAATAAAGATCATAACTATCAGGAACATGAAAGAGCTTCTTTATTGATGTTTGCAAAGATCTCTAGAAGAATACAACTTGATTCAACCATGGCTCCAAGAGAAACCTTCCTCTATATCTGTCCAACCCAAGCCTCAATAATCCTCTTTCAAAATCATACACATAGATGTCATATAAAGGAGATAGACATCTCTATGAGGAAACAAGGGTTTCCTATACCTTGGAGTGCAGAAGGCACAGGGATAAGTCAAACTTGATCAAGGACCAATTGCATATAATATCATTATCCTATCTTTCTCTCCCCATAGGCCTTCCCATGAGGTATATTTATACCACCTCAAAACAGTTGTTTCAATTGGGATACTATTAGGCCACAGGCTCCTGTAGGTGGGCTTTTAGTGTAACCCATAAACCCCGCCCATAAAATAGGGATTATATATATATTTTTTTATATTTCAAATTATATACATGTGTTCAATATAGATGGATCAGCGTGTGTAGGTGCTTTTTGAAGGGTAGGGTGGCATACGGAATTTAAAATAATGTTTTTTAGTAAAAGTACCAAGTCTGAAGGGAAAGAGTTGCCCAAGGCCATGAATCAGAGAATAAAGTATACAAGGGTGATAAATGATTTTATAACAAAAATGGGACTGTCAGTAAAAAGGGTCCAATGATTTTATTCATCCACCTTTTCCACTATAAGAGAATCAATATGGATGAAAAGAAATATAATGATCCAATACGGATCACATGTCCCCATTTTGCAAGGATTTTGGTCACCAAAAGCTTCTACTAAATGGGGTGGGGAAGTTTTTCCTCCATCTTCTCTTGGGTGTACCATTTACCTTTGTTGGTAAGTTTTTTCTTTCAAACCAATCTGCCAAAAGTGATGCTACTCTTGCCTTTATGACCTAGACCTCTTTTTCAAAATTGTATCCTCTGTCAACTTTTCCTAAGCATTTGGTGCCAAATACTCTATGGAAGGTAGGATCCATTCCTTTTCCTAATATAGAATGGAAGGCTCATAGAGTTTTATATTATCCACATTCACCACTAAGTAGATGCAAATGCATGGGAATATATTGAGTCTATATGTGTCATTTCCAACCTTTTCTAGTATCTCAAAAGGATCATACCACAGAGTCTCAATTTTCTTACCAGGACCCTATAGCCTCTCCTTGTTTAATTGTAACCATACTCTATCTCCCACGTTGAATGAATCATTTGTTTTGTGTTGATTAGGCCTGGTCTTATATTTTTCTTGTGACTTTTGTAGTGCCTATTATACCTATATATGGATTTGTTGTATCTTATTAACAATTTTTTAAGCCCTTAAGAAATCCACACTAAGATCTTCCCCCACTCCTCCTTGCTTCCCATAAGTAATATCCAAATGTGAAGGTGGAAACTATCAAAAACAAGTGTCAAATGGAGACTTATCAGTATAAGTGTGGACTTCTCTATAAGAGTCTTGTATATATACCATATTTTCATCCTATGTCTTTGAATGTTTCTATTATAACCCCTCAAAAGTTGCACCAAATTCATGTTTAATAATTTTGTCTTCCCATCTGTATGTGGATGAAATATTCTATGTCTTTTTAACTTTACATCTATATTCTCCCACAATGTAGTCCAACATACACTGAGAAATATTGTGTCCATATCTGAAATGATGCTCCTTGGTATCCTAGAATTCATCCAAACCTATCCAAAGAACAACTTTGCTTCTTATTTCTCATTGATGTCCTTTTTATAGGGCATCATAACCCACAACTTGTTTAACCTATCAACTACCATGAACAAGTAGTCATGTCCCTTCCTAGTTGTTGTTAAACCACCCAAAAATTCCATGGAAATGCTTTCCCAAGGATGAGTGGGTATATGTAAGAAATGATAGATACCTTGTTTCTTGTTACTAGGCTTGTTGCTACAACTAAAAATTCATCATATTATGAACCCAGATACCTATTATTTCATCTTACACCAATGCACATACCTCTGTAAGTTGGCCACTTTCCTCCATACAAAAAAATTCCCTACAACCATGGAGGTGTGAGCCTCTCTAATCAGTTTCAATCATTCACCTTTAGTAACGCATAATGTATCCAGCCTATAGAGTAACACATCCTGGAGATGGTAGTCAATGGTGATGATACCATCATGCACGTGACATTGGCTCTGCAATTTTTGAAACAACTCCTTGAAATCTTCATCCTATGAATATGCCTCTTTTTGTGCATCTTGGGTAAATGGATCCATGTGCATCAAAGTTACCAAAGTTTTGATGTTTTTTGTGGGCGACCTTGAAAGCATGTCTACCAACTTGGTTTTTCTTCCCTTATTATACTTTATCATCAAATGAAACTACTATAGAAACCCCATCCACTTGTAATTCTTGGTTTTTTGTAGCTTACTCTAGGAGTGCAGTTACTGTAGTGGCTAGTGATCTGTGTGGATTAGTATCTCCTTTAACGTCAGACAATGTTTCCACTTCTTCATAGCTTTCAGCAAGGCATAGATCTCCTTGTCTTTCATAAGCTCAGGACCACAAAAAGTCTTCATTTAAGGCCTCAAAATGGTTCTTGAAGTTTTTGACCTGGAATTTTCCAACCTAGGATTGTCGTAAAAATGGTCTTGTGAGTTTATTCCTCCATATTTTCCACTATGAAAGAATGAAGATGGATGAAAAGAAATATAATGATCCAATCTGAATAACACCTCCCCATATTGGGAGGATTTTTATCCCCAAAATATTCTACTAAATGAGGTGAGGAAAATTTTCCTCCACCTTCTCTCATGTATGCCATTTATCTTTCCCTATAAGTTTTCCTTTCAACTCAATCTACCAAAGTTCATTCTATCCCAGTCTCATAGTTCTAGACCTCTTCTATAAAACTATATCCTCTAGCAACTTTGTGTGAGCATCTTGTGCCAAATCCTCTAAAGAAGGTAGGACCTATTCCTCTTCCTAATCTAACATGGAAGGCTCATAGAGTTCTAGATTATACACATTCACCATTGAGTAAATGCGCATGTATGTGGGTAGAATGAGTCTATATGTATTATCTCCCATCTCTTATAGTATCTCAAAGGGACCATACCATAGAACCTTGATTTTATTACCAAGACCTTGTAGCCTCTCCTTGTTCAATTGTAACCATACTATGTCTCGCACCTTAAACAACTTCTTTGTTCTATGTTGATCATTCTTGGCCTTATAATTTTAGTGATTTTGCAATGTATCATGTACTTGTATATGGATTTCCTAGATCTTCTCAACAAAATTTTCAACCCTTAAGGCATCCATTGTATGATCTTCCCTCACTCCTCCTTGTTCCCCATATGTAATATCCAAACATGAAGGTAGAAAATATCTAAAACAAGATTCAAATGGGGACTTACTAGTACAAGTGTGGATTTTTATGTTATAATATGTTGTATATATACCATATTTTTATTGCAGGTATTCAAATGCTTCTAATTGTAACCCCTTAAAAGTTTCATCAAGGTCTTGTTAACTACTTCTATCTACCCATCTATCTATGGATGGAATGAAGTTACCTCTTTAACTCTATGCCCATCATCTCCCACATTGTAGTCCAACATGCAATAGGAAATCGTATGTCCATATTTGAAACAATGCTCCTTGGTATCCCAAGGTGAAGCTAGACCTATCAAAAGAAAAATTTCACTATTTATCCCATTGATCATATTTTTACAGGGCATCAAAATACACATTTTCTTAACCTATCAACTGCCACAAACAAGTAGTCATGTCCCTTCTTGGTTGTTGGTAAACCTCCCACAAAGTCATGGAAATGTCTTCCCATGGATGAGTGGGTACAAGTAATGGATGATAGAGACCATGTTTCCTATTACTAAGCTTGTTAGCTTAGTAAAACAAACCATGCATCATCTTATGAACCTAGTGTTGGGCCAAAGAAATAGAATCCTTTTGACAACCTTTTACCTCGATTTTCACTTATTTTCCCTTAAAACTCACTTTCCCTTGCATTATTCCACTATTGTTCTATGAATAATTAGCCATCAGAGCTACATAAGATGAAATGAGGTAAAGGTCCAATATTTTCCTAGTTCTATGTATTTTTATTTACAAATTTGGCTCAATTTTCATAAGTTACAAAAATTGATACATTCTGTAACCTTAACAACATTCTGTAGCTAAATCCAAGGTTCCGGTAGACTCTATGGAGGATAGATCAACCCAAGAATATGGATATATGCCAAACCATGCCTACAAGGTATTCCACTTAGTAGGTGAAAGTAAAAGATCACTAGCTGATTGCAATAGAAATGTCAAACATTTGGTCAACTGTTAGATGGCACATGAATTAGACCTCTAGACTACTTGGCAACAAATTAGAATATCAAGTGAGTATGATAAATCTTCAAGGAATGTGAAATCAACTCAATGATTATGTTTC
The DNA here is from genome assembly GCA_000404065.3 of Pinus taeda. Taxonomy (NCBI): domain Eukaryota; kingdom Viridiplantae; phylum Streptophyta; class Pinopsida; order Pinales; family Pinaceae; genus Pinus; species Pinus taeda. Next base: position 88,032 of record APFE031001112.1, on the reverse strand, counting down.
TAATGTTAAATATTTCTATTATTCGCTTCCTTGATATAGAATCATAGAAATTATAATTTCAATAGGAATTAAAGACTTAGTCATCATTCACTGATTTAGTTTATAGCAATCAGTTTCTTAGGTTTTCATTGAAAAAGATATTATATATATGCTTCACAGAGAAGCAAATAATCATCCATTATTCTTATATTTCCTTTAGTTAATGCTAGCATTTTTTTTTTATCATGTATGCACTATTTTGATTTAATGAATTTTCCTACTATTACAATTGCACCTCGATGAGAAGAGTATATATTTGATCACTAGGTTTTTCTAAGTAGTTTTAGATCTCATGCTCTAGCAAGAGGGCCCCTTGTCATGTAAAAGAAGTGTAATTTAATTTTTTCATTTATCTTTTGTAGAATTCAAATACTCTATTTTTATGCTATGCTTGTTGTCATTACATTCTATATAATTTCACTCATTTGTGTTAGTTGTTTTTGTAGACATATGGCGCTTGAATAAAAATTCAAAAAACACAAAATATTTACTAGTATTATTTGTTATTAGTTTTTTATTTCAGCAATCATTTTTAGTCTCATATTTATAGATAGGTTGAGAGTTCTTACATAGCATCATAAGCATATCATCGTTCCAAAAATGAATGAATTCTAAGTTTCCATATGCACATTTGATTGATTCCATTAAATTTCGTTGTCGATTGCTTTGGTATTCTGTTATGCAATCAACTCACAAAATATAAGAAGAGATAGATCAATGACTTCAAAATAAGGCTCTTCGAGGGGGAAACCTCCTTTACATTACACAAATGAATAATTATTGGATGCTACAAATGAAGAAACCTCCTTTCTATATATAGGAGTCTAAGGGGTTACAATATAGTCAGAGCTGACATAAAAATAATAATGCAAGGGAACAACAATAACAATAGTGGGCTTCTATGGGGCACAATAATAACAATATGGGGACAACATTGGCATACCAATAAAAATAAGGGGCTACAATGACATTAATAATGGGGGAATATACTAGTATTATAGGGACCTAACATGCCCCTCTCCTTCAAAAAAGTGTTGTCCTCAATGCTCAAGTAGTTTTGGATGCTTCTGTATAAAATTATCATCCTCCCATGTGGAATCTCTAGCAGGTAAGTTCTTCCACTTGATGAGATACTATGAAATTGATTGATTTCATAGCTATCGAGTTCCTATTTCTATGATTTCTTGATGTTCCAATATGGTTTTTCCTTCCTCATAAAATTCTGGCAATATTGTTTGAACTGGGAGCTTGTCACCTATAACCTTTTTTAAGCATGAAACATGGAAAACTAGGTGCACTTGGGAAGATCCAGGAAGCTCCAATTTGTATGCCATAGTACCAATCTTTTGCAAATCCTTGTATAGACCATAATACTTTGGTGATAATTTATTATCCTTCTTAGCTTGCTTGACAGACATTTGTTTGTATGGTTGTAGTCGTAGAACTACCCAGTCACCTACATCAAATCTTCTTACGCTACGATTTTGATTTTCCTGTTGTTTCATTTTATTTTCCACCAAAGAGAGGTTATCCTTTAAGAGTTGGAGAACTTTTTGTTGATGCTCAATGTGATCTTCCACTACCTAAACCTTAGAATTTTCTCTTAAAGATGATGTGATGGACGGTGGATGATATCCATAAAGTTCCATGAATGGGGTCATTTTTGTTGTATTATGGAAGTAAGTGTTATACCACCATTCAGGTAGAGGAAACCACTTGACCCATTATGTTTGTTTATCATATACAAAGCAACTAATTTATCCTTCCAAACATGTATTCACTATCTCAGTTTTCCCATCAGATTGAGGATGATAATATGAGCTATGACCTAACTGAGTACCCAGACAAGAAAATAACTCCATACAACAATTTCCAGTAAAAATGGGGTCTCTGTTGCTTACAATAATCTTTTGTTTCCATGTAACTTTTGAATTGTTTCCATAAATGCAGTAGCAACTGTACTAGTTTTAAATGGATGAGATAATGCGCAAAACTGTGCATACTTGGTAAGCCTATTAACTACCACCATGATGACACTCTTTCCTTCAGACTTGGGTAAACCTGTGATAAAATCCATTGGAACCTCTTCTCAACATTGAATTGGAATGGATAAAGTTTGTAACAGACCCGGGGTCTTAATTGTCTCAACTTTATTTTGTTGGAAAATGAAACATTCCACCACAAAATTTTGAATATCATATTTAAGGCCATCCCAAAAATATTCCTTCTTAAACCTGTGGTAAGTTTTTAAAAATCCTAAGTGCCCTCCTAAGGGATAGGTGTTCAATTCCAGAAGAATATTTTGTTTGAGTTTGGTTTTCTTACAGAGGTATAAGCGATATTTGTACCATAATGAATCATTTTTCAGCTAGATGTATGAGATGTACAGGGATCTTGCTACAACTTTTGAATGAGCGTCCACACTTCTTCATCACTCTTTCATTCATCCCTTACCTCGTTTATCCAATCCGGTTTGATAGTAGAAATGGCACAAAGCAATGCTTCCACATCCTCATCCTTTCTTGAGAGTGTATCTACAACAACATTTTGCTTCCCATTTTATAGATGATTTCAAAGTCATAACCCAACATCTTTGTGACCCATTTTTTCTACTCTTCTAAAGATAATCTTTGCTCTAAAAATTATTTAAAACTATCATGATCCATTTTTACCTTGAAGTGTCTTCCCATTAGGTAAGGTCACCATTTCTTAAGTGCACGTAGTATTTCCAACATTTTCTTCTCATAAATAGCTTTGTGTAAATACTTTCCTTTGATTGGATGCCTTTCAAAAGAAATGGATCTTCCTTCTTGCATTAAAACAACACCAATTCCATTTCCTAAGGCATCACATTTAATAATAAAGGTTTTTGTGAAGTCTGGCGTAGCTAAGACTGGTGCTTGGAAAATTTCCTCTTTAAGATGTTCAAAGGCCTTCGTTGCTTCTTGAGTTCGACAAAATGCATCTTTCTTCAGTAATGTTGTTAGAGGTGCTTCTATTCTCCCATAATTCTTAACAAACTTGTGATAATACCCTGTCAACCCATTAAATCCTCGAAGATGCTTTATGGATGTGGGAATTTTGCATTACTTAATGGATTCAATTTTGCTAGGATCTACCTTACCACCTTCATGAGATATAATATGACCTATATATTCCACCTCTTGTACTCCAAAGAATAATTTGGAGGTTTTTGCATATAATTGTTTCCCCTCCAATAGTTTGAGAACCCTATAAACATGTTGAACATGATCCTTCCAAGACTTATTGTAGATTAGTATATCATCAAAAAATACTAAATCTAATTTTCTAAGGAAGGGTTTGAAAATAGAATTCATCAAGCCTTGAAATGTAGAAGGTGCATTGGTAAGTCCAAAAGGCATGACCAAAAATTCATAATGACCCTTATGAGTTCTAAATGTCATTTTCATAATGTATTTAGTCTTCATTTTTATTTGATGATATCCTAAATGAAGAACCAACTTGGTGAAGTAAATTGCTCCATGTAATTCATCCAATAATTCATCAATGATAGGAATGGGAAATTTATCTTTAATAGTGAGCTTGTTGAGTTCCTTATAATCTGGACACATGTGCCATGATCTATCCTTCTTGTGCACAATTAATATTGGAGTAAAGAAATAACTTTCACTAGGTTGAATTATACCAGCCTCTAGCATTTCTGCAACCATATGTTTAGTTTCACCCTTTTGGGCATAGGGATATCTGTAAGGCCTGATGTTTGGAGAAACACTTCTTGGAATCAAATGAATAGAATTATTGTGATCATGAATAGGTGGGAGGCCATTGGGATTCTCAAATACCTTAGAATGATTGTCCAAGACTTTTTGGAGATCTGGAGAAATAGATGATTTCGATGTGGGAACCTCTAGTGAACATAATTGTGCAATTACGCCCCATTGTTCTTTCTTTAGAAGATTTTTCATGCTATTAGAGCTGATTATCTTTTCCATTCTCCTTGCAATACCCCTTAATTAAACTTCCTTTCCTTCCCAAAACAATTTCAAGAAAAGTTCTTGAAAATTAAAAGTTATCGTACCCAAAGATTTTAGCCATTGGAATCCTAGTACAACATCATCACCACCCATTGGAATGGAAACAATTGGACTATTCAATACATATTCTCCCATGGAAAGCTTGATATTATGGAACTTTCTAGAGAAATTTATGGTTCCTCCTTTTGCAAACATCACTTGACACTCTCGTGCTAGATATAGGAAGCAATTCAATTCCTTGGCTATCTTACAATGAATAAAATTATAGGTACTAACCGAATCAATCAACACTATTACCTTTTTCTTCTTGATATTTCCTTCTATCTTGAGACTTTGAGGAGTGGTAATTCTTTCCAATGCATTACAAGATATGGTCGAATTCATTTCTTATTTCTCTAGGGTTTGTTCCTGGTGTATATCCTATACTTTTGACATTTCTTGTTCCTTTTCTTCCTCCTCTTCACAATCTATGTAAAATACTTTCTTCTTAGCACACTTATGACATTTAATGTATTTTCTATCACAACTGTAACAAATCCCTTTTTCTCTTTTTTTCTTCCAATTTTGTGGTGTCAACCTTGTAGGTTGTGGAAGGCTAGGGGCAAAAACACTTCCATATTTATAGTTGTGAATGGTAGGCTTCCTTGTTGCAATAATTTTTCTTTCAATTTTTCTTGCCAACCTAAATGCCTTCTCCAATGAATCAGGTTTCCAAAGGTGAACCTCATGTTGTATTTTATCCTTTAAAGTCCCTATGAATACATCAATTTGATGCTCCTCTAGAATATCTTTTACCCTTATATTCAATTTTGAAATTCCTCAATGTGCTCCACCATTGAACCCTTTTGTTTGAGATTTATCAATTGGGTAAAGAAGGTGTTGTTCTTTGTATCCTCATAATGTGTTATCATTTCCCCCATAAAAATTAACCATGTGACAATTTGATTACAAGAGCAAAGCCATCGATACCATACAAACTGATAGGGTTCCAACTATAAAGTTGCAATGCGTACCTTTTGTGTGTTTTGCACATTATGGAGATCAAAATAGTACTCCATCTATAGTATCCAAGTTAAAGGATCCTTGCCATCAAACTTCCTCATATCGATATTTGGAACATGATGGGTCTTCAGTCCAACGTCAGAGTCTATGAAATCATGATTAACATTTGTTTTGTTCTCATCATGAGTTTCCTTTACTACCCTTTCTCCATTAGTAAGCATTTCTTGTAGAAACGTTTTCATGTCTATCTTCAAATATTCAATGTTTCCCTTAATTTTTTCTTCTATACCATCCATCTTAGGTTCCATTCCATTCTTTAAACCATCCATCTTAGCTTCAGTTACTTTTTGTGAGAGCGAAATTTGTTGCGCTTCGTCTCGTTATTTTGATATATCATGTTGCATTTCTTCCTCTTCTTCATGTGTTATAGTAGAGCTTTTGAGTGTCTTAATAGGTGTTGCCATTTCATTTCTTTGGGGAATCAACTAATGATAATTTTCTTCACTATGCCCTTTTCATCACTTCAAACCAATTTTTCAAACAAAACTTATGCAATTTTTAAAAAAGACTACACACCTTTTTTTGCTTTGTAGGAGCTTGATATTTAATCTATTATATCTCTGTAATTTCACATCTCCAAGGTCGAAACTTTCGTCCTATAGTATCCCTTTGAGTACTATTTCCAACCCCACAAGTTTGATCAAGATTGGGTTTTCCAAGAAAGAGTTATGCCCAATCTCCCACAATGACCTGATTATAGACTGGTTTAGTAGAGCAAACATGTATGAAGTGCCACATGTCACTGTTTCGACCTTCGGCCCTAAAAATGATGCCCAAGAAACTAAAGTTTGTCATATTTTTGTCACTTTTTATGAAACGTAAATCCAATGCTCAGAGATAAAGTTATGACGATTTTCCCAAGGTCACCTGTTTGAAATGGAATTCGAAAGATTGCAAAAACCCTAACTTCCTAGGTTCATATATCTAAAAATTTAGTGAGAAATGGTCTGAAATTTAGATACGATGTGCATCATGATTTCATCTCAAATGGGTTCTTTTTTCAGCTTGCGAAAATTCTACAATGGCCTTCCTTGAAGAAGTGAAACCCTAGAATCTAAAGCTCCGATACAAATGTTATGCAGTCAACTCACAAAATAGAAGAAGAGATAGATCAAAGACTTCAAAATAGGCCTCTTCAAGGGGGAAACCTCCTTTACATTACTCAAATGAATAATTCTTGGATTTTACAAATGAAAAAACCTCCTTTCTATATATAGGAGTCTAAGGGGTCACAACATAGTCAGAGTGGACATAACAATAATAATGTAAGGGCATAATGATAGCAATAATGGGCTTCTATGGGGCAAAATAATAACAATATGGGGACAACATTGGCACAAAAATAACAAGAAGGGGCTACATTTAACATAATAATGGGAGAATACACTAGTATTATAGGGACCTGACATATTCTATTGATTTCTTGTAGATAATTGTAGTATGTCTTTACATTTCATATATTATAAAATGAAAACGTATTTCATAGTATAAATTTCCTTTTATTTTCCATAGATAAGAATTCATAGAGTAAATTTCCTTGATCTTCTGTAGAGTATAATTTGATTTCTTTTATAGCATAAAATATCTTTACATCCTCTAGATTAGAATTTCAAAGACTTCATAGGATACATTGACTTTATTTATCATAGATTAAAATTTGAAAGTTTTCATAGTATAATCCATTTGATCGCTTTCCAAGAAGTTAGTTTACCTCTTAGGTAAAATTGATTGTTTTTCTAGATTATAAATTAATTTATTTCCTAGAACATTCAATTCTTATTTTCATAAAGTTGAAATAGTTAATATATATTGCCTTTACTTTCATTAAAAGTGTGTGTGCTCTATTTACATTTCATCTCATAAGTAGAATTGAATTTCACTTCTTAGAATAAATTTTGCATCTTTTGATCATTTATTTGCTTCAACAAAATAGAATTCTTCTTTAAAGCATTGAAATTAAAAAGTTAATCTCCTAGCACATATAATGCAGTATACTTCAAAAGTGTACAAACCTAGTTTGACATTTAATGTAAGTAATTTCAACACACTCAATTAAATTACACAATATTTTTGTCGTTGTTGTCGGGGAAGTTGATCCAGATTTAAATAGGAACGCAACAAATTACAGAGATAAAAGATGTAGTGGAAATAATACTTCATTTCATTAATGTAAAATATTGAAATATGCTTATAAACAGAAATGGAAATAAACCAACTAGGGTGATGGTAGCTTATCTCTGAGAAGAGATGTGGCAGCTACCTACCTCTGAACTACCTTCCAATGAGGCTCAAGGGCCTTTTTATGATTGAACAATAAGATCAAACCCTAAAAAACCAAAACCCTAACCTGAGAAGATGTAACACCAAGCGTTTATGGGCCCCGTTGGGGTGAGTTGGACAACCAACTTCCCGGGGTCGTTACATGGTCATATTATCTCTGTTTGATGCGCATGATAACTTGTTGGAAATATCTCTCCAAGGACTATGATGGAAAAGATGATTTTAGATAGAAAATCACTAGACGTAGATTTCCAAAAAACATTGTTTAGGGCCTCAAAACGGCTCCGGAAGTTTAGGACTCGAAAAACTACTAAAAATAATAAATTGTGCTACAATTAAGGAAAGTGAAAGAAACAATGGTGGGGGTCCAAGTGGAATTGGTGGGTGGCCACCAATATCCACCTGGATCAAAAGTATATACATTCATTAGCTTTTAATTTAGTGTGTGTTTGTATTTACACAAATATGATTTTGAAGAGCGGTAAGATGAGCTATGGGACCGGTTTCCTAGTGTGGGTTTTAATATGAAAGTGGGTGGTTCATGAGCATTTGAAAATAGAATAATGATAATCTAAATGACCTATTCTATCATGAAAATCTTCTAACTAACTTATTCTAATATAAACCTGGGTATTTCTCTGTGCTATGCGATCTACATAGATATCTGCTTAACATGTGATAATAAAGATTAATCATGCATAAACAAAGATGATAACGTATAAGATAATTTATTTTTATAAATAGTTAGTCAAAGAAATTTATAAAATATATCGCATATATGATGAATTATATATATGAAAATTAACAATTTCAACTAGGCATCATACAATAGTGCAATTGATGCTTAACAGAAAAAATAAATCTCACACACAATTCATGAAAGTAAAGTGTTGTCACTGATTAAAAGAAAACAAAAAAAATCATACAAGATAATAGTACCATATGTATGAAGTTTTGCTCATTTAATGAATTGTTAGAAAGTTATATATTACATAGCAATGGAACACATAAAATATTGTAGAAATATAAACACAGAAAACGCATAAAACAAGAGAGACACAGATATACGTGGTTCACCCAATTTGGGCTACGTCCATGGAGAAACAACAATTCCTTCCTTTTATATTATCCAGCAAACTGAAGAGATACAAACTACAACAAATCCATTGTAATTCCCTCTTCGTTCTCACACAATCTCCTCTCTCTTTATTCCTAAGAATACAGATCTACATAGACGCAATACAATTGCCTCATATATAGCGAGGGGTTTCCTTCTAGGGAAATAAGACCCTAAATTAAACATAACTTCTAACGTCAAATCTCCACCTAATGAATGGCCCAGACTGAATACGAAATTACAACATTTTACAAGGCAATTTTATATCTATTTTTAGCTTCGGGGGTGCTTCCCCCGATCCTCCTGCTAGGGGCGGACTCCCAAAGGTCACAACCGCCCCCCCTAGACCCCCCTATAGTGTATATTCTATGGGCCGCGTTGCCACCACATTATGAATTGGGGTCCAATATGGTGATACCTCTAAATAAAGAAGATAATCAGGCTCCACACCCAACAATCTCCCACTTTGAGACTGATTATAACAACTCCACCACTGCTTCATTTGCTGGAAAATGACTCCACTTCGGACCTGGTTGTTTCTCATCTTCTTCATCATACTCGAAGACCAATTGAAACTGAGTAGATTCTCAATTTCTCCCTGGTTACAACTTTTGTTAACATATCTCCAGGATTCTAGCTAGTGTGTGTCTTTTCTAGCTTCAGTTGTCCATCTTCCGATGCTAACCATATGAAATGGTACTTGAGATGTATATGTTCAGTCTTGGAATGAAATGAAGAGTTCTTTGCAAGATGTATGGCACTCTGGCTATCATTGTATAACTTTCCCATCTCCCGCTTCTTACCCAATTCATCTAGAAAACTTTGTAACCAAATCATTTATTTACTAGCCTCTATAGCAGCAACATACTCTACTTCTGTTGTTGAAAGTGCAACAAAACTTTGTAGTTTTGAGACCCAACTGACAGTTGTTCCACCTACAGTAAATATATACCCTGTTGTGCTCCTCCTATTATCTCTATCACCCACCATATCTGCATCAACATATCCCTGTAGAGAAATGTTTGAACCACCAATACATAATGGTTGATTTGTGGTACCTCTCAAATACCTGAGAATCCACTTCACCACCATCCAATGCTTACAACTCCCACTGCATGTGCAATATCAGGCCTTGTGTAGACCATTGCATACATTAAGCTTCCAACTGCTAATGCATATGGAACTTTAGACATATGAGTCATTTCTTCCTAAGTCTTGGGACACTCCTCCTTACTTAATTTGAAATGGCTAGCCAAACGTATACTAACTGGTTTTTCATTCTGCATATTAAACCTTTTCAACTCCTTTTCTATGTACTCACTTTGAGACAATGTTAATTTGCGATTCTTCTTGTCTCTAGTTATTCTCATACCAAGGATTTGTTTTGCAGCACCCAAATCCTTCATTGTAAATGAGTTCACCAATTTTCTTTTGAGCACATTTATTTCTTGCATGTTAGAACCTGTAACAAGCATGTCATCTACATACAATAACAATATAATATAACCGCCATCATTTTTCCTTTTGAGATAAACATTGTGATCATAGTGACATCTAGTATAACCTTGTTCAGACATAACCTGTCAAATTTTAGATACCACTACCTTGGAGCCTGTTTTAAGCCATAAAAGCTCTTCTTCAACCTGCACACTAGTTTCTCCTTCCCTTTTACCTCATATCCTTGTGGTTGCTGCATATATATCTCTTCCTCCAAATCCCCCTGGAGAAAGGTTGTCTTTACATCTAACTGCTCAAGATGCAAATATTCAGCTACTACTAGACTTAAAATAGTTCTGATTGATGTCATTTTAACAATAGGAGAAAATATCTCATCAAAGTATATACCCTTTTTCTATGCAAACCCTTTCACCACAAGTCTAGCTTTATACCTTTTTCTACCTCCATCTTCTTCCTTCAACTTGTAAACCTATTTATTCTGCAATGTTGTTTTACCTGCAGGAAACCTGACTAAGTCCCAAGTCTGGTTATGTGATAAGGAGTCCATCTCTTATTTCATGGCTTGCTCCCACTTCTTCCTGGTTTCCACCTACACTTCTTCTTCATAACATTCTGGTTCACCAAAATCAGTCAACAGTACATAATATAATGAAGGAGAGTATAGTTCAGGGGGTCTACTTGTCTGGGCAGATCTTCTAACACCACTTTTAGGTGTTTGAGGTGCTTTTTTCTATTGTGGTTGTTGTTCTTGCCATTGATCATTATGATTTTTAGGCACCATCACTTTTTTTGTGATCTCAGCAAGCACTACATAATCTCTGTTTTGTTTTTCTTGTTTTTTTTCCTGTAGCTAATACTTATACAAAACCTTTTCATTGAATATGACATCTCTGCTCCTAATGATTTTGTGTTTTTCATAATCATAAAAGCGACAACCAAAATCATTAACACCATATCCAATAAAAGTACATTTCTTTGATTTTGCCTCAAGATTTGTTCTATTTTCTTGATTAATGTGGACAAAGGCTTCACAACCAAAAGTTTTAAAAAAAGAGTTGTTTACCTTTTTACCTGTCCATGCCTCCTCTAGAATACCACCATCCAAGGAACTTAAAGGCCCTATGTTTATTAGATAAACAACAATATCTACAGCATTTGCCAAAAATTGTAAAGGTAATCTTGCATGCAATATCATGCACCTTGCATGCTCCATGATTGTCATGTTCATCCTTTCAGACACACCATTTTCTTGTGGTGTTCCTGGAACTATCTTCTCTCTATGAATTCCATTCTCTGAACAATACATATCAAACTCTATGCTGCAATATTCACCTCCATTATTTGGTCTGAGACACTTCAACCTTTTTCCTGTCTCATTTTCAACCAAAGCTTTCCATTTCTTGAAAGTATCAAATACATCATATTTATTTCGAATACAATAAATCCAGGTTTTTTTGGCTGCATCATCAATAAAAGTAACATATTAATGAGAGCCACCAAGAGATGATACCTGAGCAGGTCCCCATACATCTATATTCACAAGCTCTAATTTTTCACTCTTCTTTTCTTTCCCAATTCTGAGGAACCTGACTCTCTTCTGTTTTCCATAAACACAATTCTCACAAAATTTTAAATCAACATGCTTCAAACCTGGCAACAAATTTCTTGAGTGAAGAATCTGCATCCCCTTCTCACTCATGTGCTTGAGCCTATGATGCCACAATGTTGTATATTCTCCTGTAGAGGTTAAAGCATTAACAAAATTATAAATACCATTGTATAAACACAATGTACCAACCTTTTCTCCTTTTGTTATTACGAGGGATCCTTTAGTGACCTTCCAGGTTTTATCTGTAAAAGTAGTCACACAGCCTTCACCTCCCAACTAACCTGTTGAAATAAGATTTTTCTTCAGATTTGGAACATGACTTACCTCCTTCAATAGCCATTGATTTCCATTCTATTGTTTTATGAAAACTGTACCCATTCCAATGATTTTACAGGGTTTATCATCACCCAATCGAACCTGTCCAAAATCTCCTTGAACATAATCATGAAAATGTTTCCTATTAGGTGTGGCATGGAATGAGGCCCCTAAATCTACCACCCAGGCATCAATATATTTTCTAAAGAAAGAATCAAAGCATATTGCAACACATCAACTGTCACATTCGCTTCATGATTGTGTTCTTGCTACGTGTCTCCTTCTTTTCCCTTCTGAGACTTGTAGTCTTTCTTTAGGTGTCCTTTCTTCCTACATTTCCAGCACACTATCCCCTATATGGACTTGGATCTACCTTTCCTTGACTTACTCCGATATCCTAGGCTCTTTCCTCTTTCCATTTTTCTTCCCCTAGTATTTGCAGTAAAACATTACCTGTTTTCTCACCGGAGCTTTTCCGTCACATTTCCTCGCTAAGGATTTCACTGATAACATCATCAAACTTTAAAGTACTAGATCCAAAGACAAAGTTACTAATGGCCATAACTAAACCATTCCAACTTTCTGGAAATGAGCACAGAAATAACAGAGCCCTAACTTCATCGTCAAAAGTTACCCCTACAAAACTTAACTAACTGGTAACTGTATTAAATTCATTTAAGTGATCAGCAACATATCCACCTTTTGACATTTTCATATTAAATAAACGCTTCATAAGAAATACCTTATTTGAGGCTAAGAGTTTTTCATATAGTTTGGCCAATATCGACATTAAACCCTCTGTTGTCGTTTCCTTTGAAATATTAAATGCTACCGATGCGCCAGGCACAACTGTATTGTTCCAAGTGACTTTCTGTTGAGAATATCCCATTCTATGTCTACCATACTCGTCAGCTTCTTTGCCTTTACACTCAATGATTCGTATATATCTCTCTGATACAGATAATCTTCCATGTGCATCTTCCATAGTTGGTAGTTTTGGGCATTAAATTTTTTGACCCTAAACCTACCATCTTCCACCATTGCTCCCACTCAAACCAGGAACCCTTCTCTCCTTCGAGTTTGTCAGCCAAATAGACCTTCAGCTCTAATACGAGTTGTTAGAAAATTATATATTACAGAGCAATGGAACACATAAAATATTGCAAAAATATAAACACAGAAAATGCATAAAACAAGAGAGACACATATATACGTGGTTCATCCAATTTGGGCTACATCGATGGAGAAACAACCATTCCTTCCTTTTATATTATCCAGCAAACTGAAGAGATACAACCTATAGCAAATCCACTGTAATTACCTCTTCTCTCATACACAATCTCCTTTCTCTTTCTTCCTCAGAATACAAATCTACATAGATGCAATACAATTCCCTCATATATAGTGAGGGGTTTCCTTCTAGGGAAAAAAAACCTAAATTAAACATAACTTCTACCATCAGATCGCTGCCTAATGAACAACCCAGATTGACTACAAAATTACAACATTTTACAAGGCAAGTTTACATCTATTTGTAGCTTCGAGGTGGGGGGGGCACTCCCAAAGGTCACAATCACCCCCCCCTAGACCTCCCCTGCAGCGTATATTTTAGGTCCTCAAAACAACTGCAGAAGTTTAGGACCTGAAAAACTACTAAAAATAGTAAAATGTGCTACAATTAAGGAAACTGAAAAACTGAAAGAAGCAACAGTGAGGGTCCAAGTGGAATTAGTGGGTGGCCACCAATAACCACCTGGATCATTCCTCCCCCCTTAGGAAGCAATGGTCCCCATTGCGTTGAGTTCCTCCATGAGATGAGGAAACTTCTACTAAACTTGGTCCCTGGTGAGCCACTTTCCCTGGTGAAGGGATTGGCCTGCTTTGACAACTCGATACAGTTGGGTATTCTACTAGCGAGTGTGCTTCATCTGTGTGTCCATGATCCTATTAGTTGCAGCTTGTTCCATGCAATCTGGATTTAACTGTGTCAGTGTGAGTTGTTCTGCAATGTCAAATGTGTCTAGTAATGGTGGAAAGTATGGCCGAAGGAAGTCCACATTAAACACTGGGTGCAGGCCAAGGAATGGGGGAATGTTGAGCTCAAATGCATTGTCTCCCATAGCCTTGGTATTGGTGTAAGGACCATATTGGAGTGGTTTGAGTTTCTGATGGGCTCTATTAAGGCATTCCTTTTGCAAATGCAACTAGACTTTGTCACCCACCTAAAACTTGTGTGGCACCCGATGTTGATCATGTCACTACTTGTACATGGCATTTGATTTCTCCAAAATGTCATGGACCTGCTGGTGAATATGTTGGATGTTCTCAATGAAGATATTTGCCTTATTTGTTTTGGACTGGACATGAGCCGAATCTGCATGAGTAGTTGCAAATGGCATGGCCACATCAATGGGACATAGTGGCTAGAATCCCAAGACCACCTGAAAAGGGTTGTGGCCAGTCGAGCTATGGAGAGCCCGGTTGAGCTGTGCTGAACATAGGGGAGACTCTCATCCCATGTGCATGGATTCTTTGAGTTGTACATGCATAGAATGTGTACATCATCCTGTTTACAACCTCTATCTAGCCATCAAATTGAGGATGGAAGGCTATGGACTTAGTGAGTTTGGTGTCTAGCATTGAGCAATGACTGGACCAAAATGTATTAAGGAACCTACTATCCCAATCTGAGATGATAGACTATGGGATCCCAAAGTGTACCCACACTCGTTTAAAGAAGAGTTTAGCAGTGGCTTCAGCTGTGATATTATTCTTGCAGGCCGCCATAATGGCCATGTTCGAGAACCTATCGATGACCACAAAAACACAATCGTTTTCATGCTTAGTGGAAGGAAGGCCTAACATGTAATCCATGGAGATGGATTCACAAGGTCGACTAGGGGTAGGCAGCGGTGTATAGAGGCCTTTCTTCTTGATGGTCGGTTTGGCAATGGCGTAGGCAGTGCATGATCTGAAGTACTTCCCGACATCTTGTCGAAGATTCAGCTAATAGAAATACTTCTACAATACTGCCACTGTTTTCTTGACCCTACAATACCCAGCAGCCCAACTGTAGTGTGCTTCCCAAATCATCTTGGCACGCTCACTTGAAGGAACACAAAGGTGACCCAGACGGCATAACAAGGCATCCTGGAGGTGAAAATCTGGAACACGGTAACCCTCCAAGAGTGTCT
This sequence comes from Pinus taeda, assembly GCA_000404065.3. Taxonomy (NCBI): domain Eukaryota; kingdom Viridiplantae; phylum Streptophyta; class Pinopsida; order Pinales; family Pinaceae; genus Pinus; species Pinus taeda. Next base: position 72,942 of record APFE031001112.1, on the reverse strand, counting down.
GGTATGTGTGGCCAAATTCTGGATCACTTTTGTAGACAAGTGGCCAATTAGAAGTCTCGTGCCCACAAGAGTTGAGCTCGGTGGTTAACGCCATGATCAGTGGTCGACTGAGGCAATCTGTAATATTATTGGTACTGCCCTTCTTATACTTGATATTCAAATGGAACTGTTGTAGGTATGTGGACCACTTCTGATCACAATCATTCTACAATTTCCCTTGGGTTTGTATGAACTATAGGGGTCTGTGGTCTATGTGGATGACCGTTTCCTTCCCCAAAATGTAATGCTTCCATTGTCAGTAGGCCTGCACAATGGAATACATCTCTTTGTCATAAGTGGAATACTTCCAAACTGTGTCTAAAAGTGTCTCACTATGATATGCCACTGGATGCTCGTGTTGAGTAAGGAATACCCCAATAGCATAGTCAGAGGCATCTATCTTGACCTCAAATGGTTGTTGCAAGTCTAGTAATGTGAGCATTGGTGCTGAGTTGAGGTGATATTTCAACTTTGTGAATGCCTTCTGTTGAGATTTAGACCAAAATAATTTTGCCTTTTCTCCTCCCTTGCTGACTTGACTCAAGGGCCAAGTGATATGAGAAAATCCCAACACGAACCTACGGTAGAAGTTGGTAAGACCTAGAAAGTTGCAGAGCTCTGTCAGAGTGGTTGGAGATGGTCAATCCCGAATGACTTGGATCTTAGCTGGATCCACATGCACCCCTTTTTCATCAATAATGTATCCCAAATATTGAACCTAAGTCTTGCCAAAAGTGCATTTCTCTAAATTGCCACATAACTTGTGTTGTCGCAGTGCTTGGCGAACCTGTCAGATGTGGTGGAGGTACTCTTCCCAACTCTAGCTGAACATCGGGATGTCATCCAAGTATACTACTACAAATGAGTTGGTGAATGGCCACAAGATGTCATCCATTAGCCTCATGAAGGTTGTAGGAGCATTCATCAACCCGAAAGGCAAAACCAACCATTCGAAAAGGCCCTACTTGGCTTTGAAGGTAGTCTTCCACACATCGGAGGGTTCGATTGGTACCTGATGATATCCTAACTTCAAATCTATCTTGCTGAAATATTTTCCCCCTTCAGTTGGTCCAAGAGGTCATCAATCCATGGGATTGGTTACCTATTACAGACAGTGATCTTGTTTAGTGCCTGATAGTCAATACAGAATCTCTAAGTCCCATCCTTATTCTATACCAACACGATCGGGCTCCCACAAGGCGATGAACTCAGATGGATGTAACCTTTCTGTAGCAGGTCCTAAATTTGCCTCTTGATTTCATCATTCTCCAGAACAAACCATCGATGGATTGGTCCATGGGGTGCTTGACCTGACAGTGCAAAGCAATCCCTATGGGGGAGGTGAAGATGTCCTCGTACTCCTCCACGACCTAGTCCATCTATAGTTTTCGTGTGGAGGGGCCCTATCTGGAGGTTGTGGCTATCGTCTTCTTCTTTCCTTGAGGGCATATCATCAGGAAAACAAATTTCTCAGGTTTGGAAATGGGCTTACTGCATTGTTTTGCAGTAACCAAAGAGATAGCGGTAGGTGGTTCTATCTACGGTATCCTGTACAACTTATTTCCCAAAGTAACAATAACAACACAGAGCCTTGATTCATACATAGCATGTTGCTTCCACAAGTATGGCTATCCTAATAATACATCACAAACTTTAAGGGGAGCAATGTCACACAATACCTCATCTATGAAGGGCTTGATGCTATATGGAAGGCGACACTGCTGGCTCACGCGAAGATCCCATCCTTGGTGTAGCCACCCGATGGAGTACGGTTGTGGATGTGTTGTGGTTGGTAAGCCCAACCTCTTCATGACCTCTGCTAAAATGAGGTTCTTTTAGCTCCAGCTGTCGATAATGAACTATAGTGAGGAGCCCTTTACCCACATTTTGGAGTGGAAGAGATGCTCCTCCTCCTCTGGATCTCCAGGTTCCTCCTTCTAGATCTTCATGGTGGCAATGGTGGCATTGAGCTCCACATTGATAATCTACTTCCCTTTGTCATTCCCCTTGTCAGGTTCTAACTAAAAGTCTGAACATGCATCTAATTCTGCAACCTTTAGCTCAACCACCAGTGACTTCTTGGCTTGACACTCACTTGTGTTGTGAGTGGAGCTCTTATCAAACTCACACCACTTTCCTGTGTCCTTTTCCGGCTTCGCAGCATTATTCTTTGCTTGCAGATTTGGTGAGTTGTCTTGGGCTGCCCCGCCTTCACTTTATCCTTTGTTCTATGGTTTGGGAGCACCTTTCCCTTGCTTCAAATTCACAAATCCAAAGCCTTGCTTCTTTAGTTTAAACTTTTTCTCGACCTTGACGACATATCGGTATGCCGTGCCGAGTAAGGAGATGTTCAGGAATTCTATTTCTTCCTGGATGTACTTGTCTAGGAAACCGCAGTATTTGAGTACCAAACGCTGCTTCGAATCCTTGATACCCAACTTTATGCAAAGGTGATGGAAAATATTGGTAAACTCTAGCACGTCTTGGTCCCTTCCCTGCCACAGCGTGGTCCACTTTATGTATTGATCCTCATAGCTTCTGACAAGGTAGTATTGCTCCTTGATGGAATCCCAGAATGAATTCCAAGTGGGTGCAGATGAAAATAGTGAGCCTGTACTTTCATCCTTCTACTTGCACTAGGTTTCCCACCAGTCCTTAACATGGGGGGCTGCTTTAAGAAGAGCGAAAATAATCTTTTCCCGGCTAGAAAAATCATGAACAAAAAAATAACCCTCTAGCAGATTTAACCATTTATCGACGACATATGCTTCTATCTAACCCTTGAATATGGGGATTTCAAAATTAACTTGTACCTTAAATGGTGTGGTGTTTCCAGAGTAGCTATTGGAAGCTGGTGTGTCGCCCTTGGTTAGTCACTGAAGCATCTGGGCAAAGTTGTCCATCATCGTGTTCCCTTGTCACTCAAGGGCTTCTTCAAGCAAGATTTTGATAGGATATCCTACCCCCTCATCTCTCTTTCCATCTGCCATGGGAGGCCATCGGGATTTGTGAGGCTGGTCTTGCAAGGGTTCGACCAGTTCAAGCCCTAACTCCTTATATCCCGACCTCATTGGGGACATGCAAAGAAAAACTGAGAAAAATGTGTACGGCTTTGATATCACTAATCCGGATTTAAATAGGAATGCAAAAAATTATAGAGATAACCATAAACACAGAGATGTAGTGGAAATAATACTTCATTTCATTAATGTAAAATATTGAATATGCTTACAAACAGAAATGGAAATAAACCAACTAGGGCGATGGTAGCTTATCTTTGAGAAGCGATTTGGTGGCTACCTGCCTCTGAACTACCTTCCAATGAGGCTCAAGGGCATTTTATTATTGAACAATAAGAGCAAACCCTAAACAACCAAAACCCTAACCCAAGAAGATGTAACACTAAGAGTTTATGGGCCCCGTTGGGGTGAGTTGGACAGCCAACTTCCCAGGGTCGTGACTTGGTCATATTATCTCTGTTTGACGCGCATGATAACTTGTTGGAAAGATATCTTTGAGGACTGCGACAGAAAAGGAGATTTTAGGTAGAAAATCATTGGCGGTAGATTTAGAAAAAAATGTCATTTAGGGCCTCAAAATGGCTCCAGAAGTTTAGGACTCGAAAAAACTGCTAAAAATAGTAAACTGTGCTACAATTAAGGAAACTGAAAAACTGAAAGAAGCAATGGTGGGGGTCCAAGTGGAATTGGTGGGTGGCCACCAATATCCACTTGGATCAGAAGTATACACATTCATTAGCTTTTAATTTAGTGTGTATTTGTATTTACACAAATATGATTTTGAAGAGTGGTAAGACGAGAGGTAAGAACCCGAGCATCATAATTGTGGGGCTCTTCCTAACTAGAGCTATTGCATTGCATCTCATTCTTAATTGCACTCATTCTTAGATACATAAACATTTTAGAATGCATGTATAGGGAAAGGGACTCTAGCGGTAGATTTTTAGAGCTCCAGTTCCATCATCACCAACCATCCCTGCTAGACCATGTGGTGAGATAAGAGCCACATCACAATCCATCTCACGAATTAAGTCTTTTGTAAGTAGAAGGATAATTCTTGAGGTACAAATAAGTAATATTACAACTAGATAAGAGCCAAATTCTATTTAAATATGTTGAAGCCTCGAAAATTGATGCGACAACATGGGGGATAACCACCCGGTCCAAACCTTAAGACAACTCCTTTTCCATTTAAAGTGGTGGCTCCGACTGGGGATACTGGGACTAGTTTCCCATTGTGGGTTTTAATATGAGAGTGGGTGGTTCATGAGCATTTGAAATAGAATAATGATAATATAAATGACCTATTCTATCATGCAAATCTTCTTACTAACTTATTCTAATATAAACCTGGGTATTTCTGTGTGGGATGCGATCTACATAGATATTTGCTTAACATGTGATAATAAAGATTAATCACATATAAACAAATATGATAACGTATAAGATAATTTATTTGACTAAATAGTTAGTCAAAGAAATTTATAAAATATATTGCATATATGATGAATTAAATATATGAAAATTAACAATTTTAGCTAGGCATCATATGATAGTGCAATTAACGCTTAAAAGAAAAAATAAATCTCACACACAACTCATGAAAGTAAAGTGTTGTCGTTGATTAAAAGAAAACAGGAACAATCATACAATATAATAGTACCATATGTAAGAAGTTATTCTCATTTAACGAATGACATGGATCAACTCCTTTCTTTAAATCAAATTATCTCCCAAGAACATAATAGTGCATCAATAAAGGAAAGTAGTCTGATATCTAAAAGAAATGATCATGTTCCATGATTCCACCATTGCATTCACAAACTTACAAAAGTGCATTCTTTTCAAATGTTTTTTGTTAAATTCTGGACCCTTCTCTAAATGCATGAGAAGGGTATAAATACTATTCTAACTAATGTGCAAAAATAGATTATACAAAATTTGAGGAGGTTTCAAACAACCTTCCTCCCAAATAGTTAACTAACTTTAAAAATAAATAGTGGCCTAATGAGTAGAACTAATATGATTACTTCTTATCTGCCATCTTTTCCTTCAAATTGCAAATATCGGTCATTGGTTTGAGTTGAGTAGGTGCCCCAAAATGTGTCCTGAGCTGTCCTGCGAAAATTGCATCGGTGAGAGGTGGAAACATCTGCTGAGTCGAATGAAGTGAGCAGTTAAGGGTCATGATCTGGCTATGCGGTTTTACAAGGTATTGCCAATACGACTCCTAGTTGGTCTTGGTCAAATTTTTGATTGCCTTCCTTTGAGTCTCTGCCTTTTCCTGCCAGCTTTTATGCAAAGCACCCAAACCGGGAATTTCTTTTATGCTACCCTCCTTTAGAATGTTGGTGACAAATAGAGTGTGGTTCACTACCTTGATTATATTCTTCGATACTCTAGCTGCCCTTGCCACTGCTAGCTCATCTTGCTTGATTCTTGTGTCCCAATCTATGAAAATAATGTCTTTGTGTGTTTCCTCGATTTCAGGTAGATTGGCCTTCCTTTCATCTTTTGTTTCCTTCCATTCGATGAACTCAGAGATTCTGGTGTTGAGATTAGTAAACTCGGTTCTCTGGTTGATCGCCTTATCTGTTAGTTGGTCGCTAGTAATCAGATAAGGAGTAATGTGTGACATCTTCTCTAAGAAATGCTCCTGTTGTTTCAATAGGAGGGAATTCAATTCCAAAGCTTCTTTAACGAACTCCTCAGTAATGGGAACGTCCTTATATCTTTCCATGGCTTGCTACAATTCTTGGAGTTGCATGTCTTTAGCCGATATATCAACTTCATGGCTTATTTTCAGGACCTCCATGCTCTGTTCTAATTGGACAAGATTCTCACTTGTTCACATTTTCTTTCTCTTTTTCGAGCTGCTGCTCGAGTTGTGCAATCCTCTCCACCTTTTCTCTAGACAAAGTAGAGACTTCAGTGGACTTTTCCATAGTGGTCGTTTCATATGCTCCCATGAACTATGACAATCTAGTCAAGTTCTTAGCTAGGTTGAAAGGGATGTCCCTCCAAACTATGTCCATTGGCTCATTTCCAAGTGGGAGCTCGGGTGTTTCTACCCTTTTCCTTTTTCTCTATCTCCTTACTACCACCTTTTGGAGTGGGCTGTAGAACACATCAAGTGGAGAGATTTCGGTCACCTTCAAGATGATCTCTGATGTGGGTAGAGCAGGGATAATCTCAGTCTGCTGGGATGTTGTCGCCTGTTCATCCATAGGCTTTGACTGCTCATCAATGGGTTTGGTTTTCTCATCCATAGACTTGGACTCTGTATTCTCCTGAATATGTATAGGAGTTTGACACTCCATTGTCTCTTAGGTATCTGTCATTTTGGGAGTGTCTTGTAGTTTCTGATTAAACTGATCCCACTCCTGCTCCAAACTGCTACCTTTGACCTCTGAACTAATTTCTTTAGCTGGGGTGCTCAAAACCTATTTTTTAGCTGACTTCCTGTTGGACTTTGTTGTATTATCTGTCTCTTGGGACTTCCCCATGTCTGGTGTTTTCTCAGTATTCACCTGAGACACTGTGCGAGAACTAGGTCCTTCACTATTAATAGTCACACTTGGCGTAGGCTTATCTTCAATTTTCAACAAGTGTAATGGGATTACCACGAGCCTTTCATTTCTGAATTCCTGAAATATTTCAAAATTTTCAGGAATCGGGTTTGCTTTAGCCCATTCAAATGCTTGTTCGAAGGACTTGGCTCACTGTAACAGGTCTTCAAAATCATTATCCTAATGGTTGTATGGCTTGATATTTACCGTAGTAGTGATGTTATGTGCTACCTTGTCTGGATCAAATTGCATTTTTGTCAATGTGTGAATCCTGAGGGCTTCCATGTTTGTTGACTCCTTAATAACATGATTAAAATTTGTTAAAGAAAAAGAACAACACTTGACAAGAAAAGAGGGCCATAATAACTTCTTGTTTTCTTTGAGGACTTTAGTTAGGCCTTTTCCTACGGTTTGGTAGGCGATTTCCCTTGCTAACAATTTATCAAAAACATATAAAGGAAGGACATGTTGGTCAACTGTGCTACCAAAAACCCTAATGCAAGTGAACCATTCTTCAATAAAATATTTTCCAACAACTAAAAGGTTTGTTGCAGCTTCTTGGGAAAACCTAGGGGATTTCTTATTGAATATTATTTGATGCAGGGGCAAAACAACATAATGACATATCTTATAGAAATGGGGCATATAATGGGATTCCCATATTTTCTTATGACTGAGGTGGATAGGTAAGGGGTCCTGAAAGGTCCATTTCCAACCCATGGTCAGAAATGTAGTACAGAAACAAATGGCATCCATAATGTAGGCACAAAAATAGAAGGGGGGAAGGCTCTCTGGAGAGGAGGCTCTCTTCTGTCGATACTCGGTATATAATGGCTAGGTTATCAGATAGGATTGTGGCCCAATTCATGATGTGGGAGTTAATGCAGGCATCAATCAAAGGAATCCATTCTTTGGAAAACTTAGAATTATTGGGCAACCCATATAGTCTACATAACATAGCAACTGCATAGTTATAAGGGTTTTCCAAAGAGGTTATAGCATACGTACCCAATTTGTCAAATTTGAATTTGTTGTCTAATACTCTCCAACCTTGAATCAGCTTGAAGGGGTTTGGGTTCTTCTTTGTGAAGCTGGCCATGTATGTCTCATCATATATATCTTGAGGATCAGGTGTATGATACATTTTCTTCATGTCTTCTGCTCTGAATGATCCCATGAGTTTGTTTCTTGAATTCCTGAATTACCTATCTTCAATGGTGATGTTTTTGACCACCCACCTAATCATATCCATGTAAGGGAGGATTTTAGCCCTCGCTTATATCCTATGTAGGAAAGAATAGGCAGCGTCCTTGAATTGAAGCCCCGAAGGTCTTCTTGAGTCAGTTATTTATCTTCTAACAATAATCTTGGGATGCTCGTCCTCAAGCCTATTGTAAATGACCTCCCAAGTTGTTGCTCCTCCATCAGAGCTGTAGAATGTATCAGAGAATATGGGATCCATCTCTATAAACTCAAATTCTGCAATGCTCTACTTCTTATGTTTCTGCATCACCTTCCTCAAAGACATGTATTTTGTAGCTTGCCTGAAATGGACAAGATATATCAGCGCAGACAATATCGGGCAATTAAGATTGAAATCATTTCTGAAATGACCTTGGATCATGGGAAAGATTTAATGAGATACTCAATGTTAACTACCCATAACTTGGAAAATGATTAGCTCTCCTTGAGCCGCTAAATATTTATTATCCTAACAATTCGTTCACTTTTGTATTTAAAAAACAATTATTTCACATGCTTACCGCTCTTATTTGCATATCCCAATCTTCAAATGGATACAATATAGCATTGTGCTTACTATAAGGAAAAATGCGATTGCGATTGTCGCAATATTTCATTTCGCAAATTGTTAATGGGCATTGTAATGGCATAGCATAATTACTTGCAAAGTCTATGAAGTGTGATTTGTGAAATGATAAGGTGCTTATAATCTAAATATCACAACGGGAGGTTTGATCGCGCATCGCAGATTTTTAAAGGTGTTTTATGATAGTCACATGGAAAAGCGTGATTTGTGATTTGCGATAAGGATCTCATCCTTGGGTTTTTTTTTCAAGATTTTTCAAGGCAATTTCTTAGAGTTACGTTTTATTATCTGAAGACTAAAAATTTAAAAAGGGCCCCCATTTATATGTCTAACCTAGCTATTGTTATCCATAAATGGGGGGGGGTTGTTACATAGTACAACAAAGTAGTAGGAGAGGAACCTGTATCTCCAACTGAAGCAACCATTTTTCGTTATTCAACAGGGGAACAACTCTTTGGACAATAATTAGAATTACTTACTGAAAAATAAGAAGAAGAAGAAACATTGTATGGAGAACAATTAATAGAAGAACTAGAAGAAGAAAATACAATTGAAGGACTTTATTGCCTCAATTCAGAATATTCAGTGGTATAAGGTGAAGATGAAATATTTCCTCCAAACAAACATGAAATAATAATAGGAGGAGGATGATCAGGAGAATGGCCACCACCTAGAGGTGGTAGAGGAGGAAGAAGGTCCCCTCCTAATGGTGGAAGAATCAATAAAGGTGGAGGTAGAGGAAGAGGAAATGAAGGAGATGATGACTATGGAGAAGATTCTTATGGATTCCTCATTCAAAATACTAACACTAATGTTAGTATGAAAACATCTCACCATTGGTACTTCCTAACTTCCACAATACAAGAATAGAAGACCTGAAATTTTTTCTCTTTTAATTTGAAGTATTATGTATATCGTATGATTACTTGATGCTCAAAAGTTAAAATTGTTTCCCTTGATACCAAAATATGGAACCATTAAATGGTTTATGGGTCTAGGTACCAACTCAATAATATCATGGGATGATATGAGAATTTTTTTTAGAAAACTATAAATACTATTGTATACGTCATGATCTTAAAGAGGAAATATTTCAAATGACTAAAAAAGAATATGAGATCCTAGAGGATTTGGTAGATAGATTTGTATATAATGTTAAGAGGGAAAATTTGCATAATCTAGGTTTTGATACAATAAAATAACTCATATGTAGAGGTATTATGGATGAGTGTGTTGAAAGTAGCAACAAGAAATGTTAAAAATAGAATCTAGAAATTCCAATTTAATTTGTCCTTGAATTAAATTGTGAATTAAAATTGCAATTGTTTTCTCATATAAACTTGTAATAGTTAATTAAGATAAGTTGACTTAGTTAACTTAGGAATTTTGAGTTGGAATTCATGTAAGTGTTCTCCTTAAATTTTAAGGGTCCAGTATAAGTCTAGATTGAGTTGTAATTAGATAACTGATTTTACTAGGTTATAGATAGTTAAACTAGTTCTAACTGTTTGTTGAACTAGTAGAGGATTAGTAGTGAGTTAGTGCACTGGTGCATCCACACGTACTTCTCTAGTTAACTGAAGATTCACTCATCAAAAACTCATGCATGTTAGTTATGAGAAAGACTAGTTGAGACTAGAGTGCAAGGACAGTGTACTATCAATTGTATGATTTATTGAGTTGTAAATATCATGCATGCAATCAAGAAGAGGACCTAATGGACTGCACAGTTTTGAGGAAGGATTTCCCACATTAAATATGGTTTAATTCTCAAAGAAACAATGCAAGGAAATAGGGGCTTGGATATCTGTAGAATAGGCTAAGGATTTGGCTTGAGCTAGCTTTTGAGCTAAGATTTGATTATACTTGTGTAAGGATTATTCTTGTGAGAACAAGAATTATACTCTCATCTTGGATTTCTTATTAATGAAATATAGATAGTGTTGATTAGTGGTTGTCATTGATGTCAACCCAAGCAGTACTAGAGGCTACCTTGATATTGAATGGGAATTTTTACTTGACAACTTACTATATTCTAAGTCAAGGATCTTCTAGATAGACTCTACTCGTTGAGATGTTTCCATTGATATATGGCACGCCACGTAATTCTTCATGGTTTGAGAGATATTTATGTTTGAAATTAGTAACCCCAGTTAGTGGGCTAAAACCCTATGGGGTTGTGGCATGTTAGTCATAATTGGTTGTGGTCATTGAATGGTAAATAATTAATAATCTATTTTGTTTCCTAAAATCCCTCCAACATTCCCTTGTTGAGGACTCCCTCAACTCAAGACATTCATGTAAATAGTGATCCTCATATCCACCTCTAGTAGGGATTTTGTGGATTCAAATAGGCCATCGTGGAAATTTCACTATAATGTTTTTTCTGCGAAGCTTCTAAAACTAAAATACATTTGAGTTGAAATATTGATGAACCTCGTGAAGGAATTCTAGATCTTGGTTCACACTATTTTCGGAGATATGATCTGAGTAAGTTAGGGTTTTTGCAAGCTCCCAAATTCCATGTCAAATAGGTGATGTTGGGAAAATCATCATAACTTTCTCTCTAAGCATTGGATTCAAATTTCGTAAATAGTGACAGCCAAAGGACAGACTGTAGTTTGTTGGGTATCGTTTTAGAGTCAAAGGTTGCAATAGCAACACATGGCACGTCATAAAAATTCACTTTATTGAACCAGTCTATAATCAGATCCTCATGGGAGATTGGGCATAACTATTTCTTGAAGAATCCAATATTGATCCAACCTATGGGGTTGGAAAGAGGACTCAGAGGGACACCACAAGACGACATTTTAGACCCTGGAGATTTGAAATTACATAGATATAATAGATTCAATATAGAGCTCCTAGAAGGCATGAAAAAACATGCATTCAAGGATCATTGCAGTTAGGACCACACATCAATAGTCAAGGGTAAGTATCCTATAGCAAGGTATGTATTATTAGTGTTTATATTTTAATTTTGAGTATCATCTCTGACATATGTTTTTGCAGGACAATGTAAGTATATACAGGGTATCGGTTATATCACTAAGTCTCTATCTGTCATAGTTAGTTTTGATACCACATTTCGGATGTCCTATTCTTGATACTATGCATTTGATGCTACATATTCTTGATGCTACACAAAGTTTGTTAAATCTATATGATGTTGTAATTTTACTTTTCTTGTCATAATTGATAGAATGGTCTATGTTGTTGTACTTAGAACATGGTCCATCACAAGTCTAGGGTTTGTCATCAATTTTTATTGTATATATCTTTAGGTCAGTTTTGGATATAGTTTTGCATAGAGTCTAGGCCTATTGTTGGGCATGGAATCCCCCCACAGCATGTTTTGGGGCTAAAAGCCCAAGTTTTGAGTTGATATTGTTGTAAAGCTCCATGAATTGCAGGTGTGAAATGTATGTTAGAGTCATAGGGTTGTCCACTCTAGTTTTGAATGTAATGTTGGCCTACCCATGGTCCATAGACCATGGGATTGTATAAATAGAATGAAGCTCTAAGTGTAAAACATAGTTAGATAGAGCGAAGTATGAGTTAGCAAAGTAAGAAGCATAGAGCAAGTGTCTAAGTGTATCTTGGGTCGTAGAGTAGGAGAAGGCTCTGCAGCTGAGTGCGCAGAGGCCTAATTGTCCGCAGTTAAGTGCATGGACCCCTGTAGCTGAGTGCGCAAGGTAGAGTTGAGTCTATAATTGGAGAAGAGATTAATAAATAAAGGTTTTGTTACCAATTTTGTGTATCTGTTCTAAGTTATTACATGTTTGACATCATTTGTGAATATATTGTTTCTTTACTGTGCACACTTGTATCAATTGTGGATATTGTTAAGTATAACTAAAAGCATACTGATAAGCTAAGTTAATCAACTAATATTAGATTCTTAGTAAGGACTTGGGTGATAACATTGTTTGGCCCTCGAGTAGGGTTGCACGAAGGTAACATCTCAGGCTGTGAGGTACGGGTAAGTGCATTTAGCGACGTGCACACAGGGTCGAACCACAGACCACTTGAACCCATCAGACATCTCTAGGGTGCGGAAACCTGGTTCTAGCACCCTCCCATACAACTTTGGGTGAGACCTCAATCCGCGCTCCATGGACTGTTGCCGAAAGGGCCAATAGTACTAGTATTTATTTGGTTAAATCACCTTTGAACCTGGGTTAGGCCCCAACAAGCCAACAAATAGTTTCATTGTTGGGACCAGGATCTGCATAAGGGATGTCTAATGTCATGTCAATGGAATCTGATGAAGAAAGAAATTAAAGGGTGTTTGGATAGAAAGACTCACGAGTTCGCAGTGCAGGAAAATAGGAATCTGCGAGTATCAAAGGAATAGTGGTTAGAGCGCTACTTTCTTTGCATCCTTCTCCTCTGAGTTGTATGAGTGGATCACAAAGCTAGCAGATAGCCAGGGAAGGTGTAGGCTCGACAAACCAATGGTGTGGACTCTAGAATTGGTGTGCAGACTAGAAGCATTGGAAGATAAGATCGCACACACTGTGGACCATTGGCTTGATGAAATGATAGGAGGGTTTATCACCGAGTTCATAGTAGATACTTCAGTCAGCTACAACAAGGCAGAACGACACTTCCTCAAAGGACCGTGAGGTAATTACATTAAATCTTTGAACACTTGGATTAAAACGTTATTGTTTGAAAAGAGGGTTATGTGAATAAATTGATGTTTGGGGCTATGTGAAGTGGGAGGATCTATAGAGACGAAGGTAGCGCAGAAATAGAAACTAGCCCCTTGATTTCGCCTCGGCGAGAAAGCGAGGAAGAGCTCGCGAAAGTTTCACCAAGAAGTGTGATTAGTCTGATAAGGCAGTGAATTCTGTGCATACCACCTCCACCTACACCACCACTGGTTTCACCATATTCACCCCCATCTCCGCCCACACCACCTCTGCCACCACCATAGTTCAATATGGTGAGCGTGATAAAATTACTAGTATTCAGAGGAGTAGGGAACGAAGATCCAGACCAATTTTGGTTCGTGGTAAAAGCTGTATGGGAAGCACAAGGAATTGTGGATGACAATATAAATAAGGAAACTCTGGTAAGCACGTACATTAAGCATTCTAATGACCATCCAAATTTGGGGATCGCAGCTATCTAGGCTGTGCTGAACAGGGAATTTAGCAGGCCAAAATCAGAGACACAATCGATTATGGGGTTTAAGGAAATCACGATGCTACCAGGTGAGACCCCATGATATCTAGATTAGGGACTAAAGAGTATGATTCATGAAGCCAACATGAACTTGATGGATGGATAGAACTGTGGATGGTTTGAAGTGTCACTAATGCCGCATTTAAGGATGACATTGTCACAGCAGAAGTTATCCACCCAGGCTGAAGCTTTGGAGATTGCAATGGGATTGCACGAGACCCAATACAAGATCTTGGCCTGGGATTCCAACAAATCCATGTGCAACTGAAAAATTTATGTCAGGAAATGTAGAGTTTGAAACAGGACAGGACAACTTGCCCAGAGGCGCGCAAGGAGGTATGGTGCATAAAGTGCAAGGGACAGGGACACGACAAGGACCATTGTCTAGTCTTCGCAAACTACTTGGCAGTAGGAGGGTCGATTCCACTAAGACCAGAGGCACAAGCCGGACTGAACATGGTGCTTGCGTTATGGTGCACGATTTGTCAAATAGGAGGAAAACATGCTACGGATAATTGTCATCTCTTATAGAAGTATACAAAGAAGTCCTAACAGTTGTTCTGTAATTTCTGCAGGTTGGTAGGCCATGATGAGCGCGCCTGTAGAAGTTATGAATTGATCATGGATCAGAATTCTACCTACAGAGTGTAGACTAAAACGTGAGCCCTCGATCAAAATGCAGGAATGGCGCGCACTAGATTTCAGGGGCGCGGACGAGGTCAAGGTGGAATGGGACCAGGAAGGGGTCGTGGATAGCTGATTTGTTACAATTGTGGAGGGCCAGGGGATTATGCCTGCGATTGTACAAATCCAACGAGAGAATCATGTTTATATTGTACTCAGTTTAATAATGAGATGGAGGATTTCCCTACACTAATAGCGAGGTTGTGCAATAAAGGGATACTCCAGCCTCCCCTGACTCAGAATTTGCAAATGATGAGGTCTTAGCCACGTGAAGAGGACTCAAATGTAAACATCATGCTATGAAGTGGTATCAAGACAGGAGATGACAAGGGTGAGCAACCCGAAGAAAGTGCTTGGGTTTACGAGGCTCCTGCTAAGGAACCAGAGTTCGATTTGGAGTGTGCGAAGTAGACATTCATGGAAGCTAAGAAGAGATTCACGAAGGCCTCCACTTCAGGTAGTAAGGATCAACTAGAACCAGAGATGGATCCTTCAATGCTCACTACCTTTCTGGAGACATGCATGAAGCTGCTGGGCAATAGAAAGGTTGTGAAGGGACGATAGGAACACATCACTAGGTGTGCTGGGTCAGGAGAACCATGCATAGTCTAGAAGCTCAAGAAGCACACATCATGAACAGGAAGGGAAATGAGATTGACTATGCAAATCGAAGAGTATGAAATGGATCAAGTGATTCTGGATCTAGGATTAGACACAAATGTACTGCCAAAGCAGACATGGGAGTGCATGGGTAGGCCCACGTTGCAATGGTCCCCTATTCAATTGTGAATGGCGAACTAGTAGAAGATCCTACCGATGGGAAGATTGCTGGGAATAATGGTAGATATCAAGGGTGCGAGCACACTTGCAGATTTCGAAGTGATAAAGATTTTTGATGACAAAAATCCCTATCTCACACTACTAGGAATTGATTCAGCCACTAACATGAATGGAGTGATAAACCTAAAGAAGCACAAAATGATTTTTGAGAAAAAGTCATTGCGTAGTGGTACCTTGAGACCCTACGGAAGGATCGTGCTACACAGAGCTAGCATGTGATAACAAGAGCGACGACGATCTAGACTATATTCGCAAAATCACCACACAGGAGCAGGACTGGGTGAATCCAATAGTGGATGTCAATAAACCAACTCACAAAAGATATAAAAGATAGATCAAGGCCTTAGAAATAAGCCTCTTCAAGTGGGAAACCTCCTTTACCTTACACAAATGAACAATTCTTGGATGATTCAAATGACAAAACCTTATTTCTATATATAGGAGTCTAAGGGGTCACAATATAACCAAGCCAACCTAACAATAATAATATAAAGGCACAAAAAGAATAATAGAGGGATTCTATGGGGCACAATAATAACAATGTGGGGACAATAGGGGCACAACAATAAGAATAAGGGATACAAGGACAATAGTAATGGGGGAATCACTAGTATTAGAGGGACCTAACAGCGGATGGCAGGATTTCATGGGAGAGCAAAAGCTCTTGCACATCGGATTCAAATGAGGAAATAGAATGATGGCAGAATAGGTTACACGAGGTAACCATGCTCAATTGCAACATGATGATAAGATCACTGCGCTGCATGACAATAGAGCTAAGGGATCTACCTATGTATGACGGGTTAACAATGGTGGATGAATTCCTGAACAAATTTGAAAGAGAAGTGCCAGAATAGCAGTGTTTTGACACTCCAAAATGGGCACTACGCGCTACGCCTGCAAGATGGTGATGTACGCATCAGAGAAGTTTTGAGAACTGGCGCGAATGCAGAACAATGATGCTTATATGGTTTGGAAAACCTCAGCTGTGGTTGGAAGCTGGGTATGATGGATGAAACAACCTGCACACCCACCTCTCCAAATGGGTACAAGCATATGGTACGTGTCACACGGAATGAGTCGATTTTGCAAACAAGCTCGACCTCCCTAGTATCTAAAGATATTTAATGACAAGCAAGCCAATCAAAAACTCTCTTTCTCTAAATATGCAATTAAAAACAAAGGCAAACAAGTGTTTTAGGCCTACCTTGGGTCCAATGCAAGTTTTTGGAAGCCTCGCTCCTTTGATCCAAATGAGCTCCCTTGTAGCAAGTCTGCAAACACAAACAAGAAAACAAATTAAATAGCACTTGAAAAGCCAATTTCATAAAGCATATCCATCATAATGATCAAGGAATTTATGAAACAAACCACATAAGACAATTTGTTGAGAAAAATGAATCTGATTGTATTAATTCAAATTAGAGAAGAACTTTACAACCTGTGCCTTGATGTTGTACAAGCTCCTCCCAGGGTCCAGCAAGAAGTCTCTTCTACTTTGACAAGTTTCACTCACTTCCCAATGAAGCCAAAAGGTACGTGATCTATCCTCTCAAGCTTAACTAGGAAGTCTTAATTCCATCAGCATTTACCCTTAAAAATGTTTAGCTTCTAGCCTCTCCAGCAACCAGCCCAATGCCTTAATTTATAGTGCAATGGAGGGAAGTTACTAGGTCCTCCTTCAAAGGGATAAAGCCCTCCTTCAAAGGGATAGCTCCTCTTATCAAGGGATTATCTCCTTCTATTTTGGGATGCATGAACCACCTTGGAGCGAACAATCCATGTCAAAATTCCTTCTAGAATCATCTAGAATTAACCCAAAGTGAGTTTTTTAGAATAAACTTGCGCCTTTTTTACTTTCACAGGGGTCCGCACTCACCCCTTTACAGAAAGAGTAGGCAGATCCGCAGGTAACATGAACAAAGGGTGCGGGACCACAGGTAACAGTGAGAGAAAGTGCGGAACCAGAGCTTTATTGATTTTTAATATATTTCTCTCATTTTCAAAGCTTGACATGAAGAGCTGAGGTTTGAGACTTGCTTAGGAGGACAGTATAAGTGATGATAGACCCATACTAACTGCAAATAGTCATGGCGACGATATTTTTATGTAATAGATTGCCCCCTAAAGTGCGAAGTCTATAGTAGATGAGGATTTCATTTATCATTTAGGAAGAGTGAAGTACTTTATCATTTCGAGGATCATCTTGTGGAGAGCCTGGTTGGAACCTGTAAAAAAAATAAAAATTCAATGCAAAATATATATATGAGATCATATCATCGCTGACGTAGGCATTCCCATACTCAGATCAAAACTGACTAGAAAACTAACCACTGCTCTGATATAGGAATGATCTTGTAATTCATCACAAGTATAGACATATGTAGACACAATATGGATGCAGCCATCTGTTTATGAATAGTCCACAATATAATGAATACAAAATTCCTCGCAGCCTGGATAGTGGAAACTAGATCTAGGGTCTTCATTTCTACCTCCCGAAATAGTACGATTCTATCCATGCAAATGAATGTGTCGAAGTCTAACATGGTAGAAACCACTTGATTACCAGTCAATGATGTAAACTGTTAATGAGTGTGAGAGAAACCAGCAATAATGTCAATGGCTCTCAAAGTACTCAGTACAATCCATGAGATGTGAATAGATGTGTTGATGTCGAACATGTCACGGAATCCTTTGATCGAAGGTCAATGATGCAACCTAT
>APFE031001112.1:3798-32225 GCA_000404065.3 Pinus taeda | reverse complement strand
TTGCGAGAGAAAAGGTGGCATGTGTATCTGGATCATGAGCGAAAGCGGATGAGGACCAAGCAACATCCTCACAGGGGCAGGAAGTAGAAGAAATAGAAATAGCACAAGGGAGCATGGACCCAGGGTCCACATCCACACAGTTGAAGAGACCACACATCACAAAGCAAGCAGGACCAAGGAAGAAGGTCAAGGCCTCGAACTTGCCCATTGACCCGATCACCTTAACTAAAGGTGATCTCCATGACATCGGCGAGACAGTCCACGATGTCACAAATGAAGTGCTTCAGGATTTTATGCAGGAGCATTACACTGTGTTGGGAGCCCTCAAGGCGTAGCTGCAGGAATTACAAGTGCGGCCCCCTCAGGTGGGTACCCTTTCTACCCACCTCGCAACAATATCCTCGATAGCAGATCAAATGCTACGCGCACGGATGGACAATACGATAGTTTTGCCATAAGGGGCCATAATTGTAGCGAATGTGACCGATATATTTTTGGTTAGCATGTTGAAAGGACATGGCCTTAACTTGGCTGCCCTTCCACGAGAGACATTGTATCAGCTCCAGGATGGGATAACGGTAGAGCTGTGCGCCAGGGAGAGCTGCGCAATCCAAGTTCTTAGCGAGCAGAAGATAAACATATAATAGCTCAGATTGCTGCACGATGAATTGGTGTTGCAAAACCAATGTTTGGTGCAAACTATAGATGACACTTGCCGACACATCCCAAAATTGGCCATTGCAGCAGATCTACCAGTAGAAGTGCGGATCCATAGTTTGGCAACTAAAGTTCGTGAGGCCAGGGAAGAGATGACAAAGGTGCAGTTGGAGCTAAATCTCTAGATCATTAAGCTACAGTTGAAGGCACAACCTTCCACTTCCCTGGAAATCAGAGAGCAGCGTGCTATCTCTATGGCAGCAGGGTTGGACAAAATTGGAGGTGCAGTGCGTGACTGTACCGACATGTTGGAATAGGCACTTGAGGTCCTCACAACTTTGTAGGAGGACCCCAAAATCTAGTGCCGAGAGACAGAGGCATGTGAACTCCAATAAAAATATGACAGTGTCAGAGGAACTATGCAGATAATAGTCCTCACTCAGCAGCTTGCGAGGATGCAGCAAGCCGAGGCATTAAAGGAGCAAGTGGATGCGGCACGCCGTAAGGAAGTAGTTCTCAAAGCACGCGTTCAGCCATGAGACCTTCACAATAACAACGAATATTGAAGGAAATCTCACACACATACAGGGGATGCATGCGCAGATACAAGGAAGCACACTAGACATAGAGGTCTCATAAGAACAGATGCAGCAGGTTTAGCAAGTAGCAACTTAGTGTGCTGCAGACATCAGTACCATTCAAGAGCAGTTGGTGGGACTCTGCGACAAGATCATCGTGCCAACAAAGTGACTCGAGGGTGAGTCACGATGTTTGTGTTGGGGGCTTGTTGGGCATGGAATCCCCCCACGACATGTTTTGGGGCTAAAAGCCCAAGTTTTGAGTTGATATTGTTGTAAAGCTCCGCGAATTGCAGGCGCGAAATGTATGTTAGAGTCATAGGGTTGTCTGCCCTAGTTTCGAATGTAATGTCGGCCTACCCATGGTCCGCGAACCATGGGATTGTATAAATAGAGTGAAGTTATAAGTGTAAAAGATAGTTAGATAGAGCGAAGTATGAGATAGCAAAGTAAGAAGCACAGAGTAAGTGTCTAAGTGTATCTTGGGTTGTAGAGTAGGAGAAGGCTCTATAGTTGAGTGCGTAGAGGCCTAGCTACCTACAGCTGAGTGAGCAGGGTATATTTGAGTCTGTAACTAGAGAAAAGATTAATAAAGAAAGGTTTTGTTACCAATTCTGTGTATCTATTCTGTTTGATATCATTTTCGAATATATTGTTTCTTTACTGCGCGCACTTGTATGAATTGTGAATATTGTTAAGTATAACTGAAAACATACTGATAAGCTAAGTTAATCAACTAATATTAGATTCTTATTAAGGACTTGGGTAATAACACTGTTCGGCCCCCGAGTAAGGTTGCGCAAAGGTAGCATCTCAGGCTACAAGTTACAGGTAAGTGCGTGTAGCGACATGGGCATAGGGTCGAACCGCGGACCACTTGAACCCATCAGACATCTCTAGGCTGTGAAAACCTGGTTCTAGCACCCCCCCATACTACATCGGGTGAGACCTCAATCCGCGCTCCACAAACTATTTCCGAAGGGCCAGTAGTACCGGGATTTGTTTGACTAAATCACCTCTGAACCTGTGTCAGGCCCCAACAAGCCAACACCTATATCAAGAGTGGGAATCTCTGTCTACTACTGCAAAAAGTCAACAACAAAAGTGACAAGCACACTTCAGGTACGCATTATAATTTTAATTTGTATTTATTCATTATTATGCACTTACATGTATTTTTCAGGTAGAGGTAAGTTCAAGGGTATTTTGTTTTGTTTTGGGATTGCTTTCATTGGGAAAATTTTACATGTGGGTAGAAGAAGATTCAAGTACAATGTCAAGAAAGAATTCAAGAGAAGTATCAAATCAAAGGAAGAATTGTTGTAGTACATCCTTTGAAGACATGACAACTATCTATACTTGTGAAGAAGTATCAAGGCTAAGAGTCAGTAGGACATCCTTTGAAGACATGACAACCATCTACATATTGTGAAGAAGTATCAAGGCCAAGAGTCAGCAGGACATCCTTTGAAGACATGACAACCATCTGCATATTGTGAAGAAGTATCAAGGCCAAGAGTCAAAATTGTAAACTTTTAATATAATCATTTGTAAAAGAGTCATTTGTAAAGGAGTCATCATTGTAAAGATTGTAAAAGAGTCGAAGACGTAGTGTTGGGAGGTATAGGAGTCACTATTGGGATGATGTCATGGTTGACTTGCAGGTCATAGAGTGATTGGGTATTTGGTCAAGTACACGAAAATAATTGTACATCTTATTGTATTGTAGATTGTTGTCCATGTTTTGGGAATCCATAGTCTTGTATTATTTCAGTCATTATAGGATGGGAGGGAGGTGCTAGGAAAGTGTATGAAGTTGCCTACAGGTTGGGGCATATGAACACTTCAGGGTGGTAAGGTGGCACTAGGGCGAGTTTTGGCTCACTAGGGTGTTGGAGCATCCATTCATTTGATTACTAAAGAAACGAGGGCGTTGGGCATCCTTCTAGTGGGAGATGGAGAAGAATGTTTTTCTACCAATTAAAGAATTTATTAGAAAAGCGTTTTGTGGTTTCTGACCCGGAGGGGGTTTTCCATCTAAAATTCATGTGCCTATTGTGATCTTTTATTTACTTTTATTACTGCATAAACATTAATAATAATTGAATATTAAGTAATGATCTGAAAAGATCTAAAAGTGCTAATTGCTAAGGAATACTGGTTCACCCCCCCCAGTATTTCCAACAATTGGTATCAGAGCTTCGTTCCTTCAATAGTAGTCTAACAACTAGAAGGATATCATGGAGTATACTAAGAACAGAGTTCCTTAGTTAAATGGAAATAACTATGCACTTTGGAGTGAAAGAATGCAGGTTCATTTGTTGGTGCAAGGATACAAAGTATGGGAAATCGTTGACAAAGGATTCACACCAACCCAGGATGAACAAGGTAAGAAAAATATGGTATATGATGTAAAGGCTAAATATCTTATTATCAATGGGCTTATCGAATATGTTTATCTTAAGGTATTGAGTTGAAAAACTACTAAAGATGTATGGGGCAAGCTTGAAAATATATATGCATATGACTCAAAGGTGAAAGAAGCAAAGCTTCAAATTTTTAGGGCAAAATTTGAGGAAGTCAAAAATGAGAGAAGATGAAGATATTGCTGCATACTTTCAGCATGTTGATGAAACAACAAATACATTGGAAGGTTCAAGAGAACTTTCTGAAATGAAAATTGTTGTCTGAAAGATCCTCAGAACCTTGCCAGCAATATTTAACCCTAAGGTATCTGTCTTGGAAGATAGATTGAATTTGACCAATCTTAGCATAAGTGAATTACATGGAATTATCACAACATATGAAATGAGGATTGAAGAAGAGGATGCCACATCTCACTTAGAAACAACATTTTTCACATCCAAGAAGATTAGTAAGGATAAGTAGACTCTGAAAGCAAAAAATTGCAATTGTAAGGATGAGGAAAATTAAGAAGATGAAGAAGAATTCTCAAATAAAGTATTTTCCTACTTCACGTGGAAAATGAGAATGGGTATGGGAAAATTCAGAGGTAAACTTCCATTAATATGTTTTTAATGTGGTGAGGTTGGGAATTTTGCAGCCAAATGTCCTCACAAAAATGAGGTTGTTACAAATGGAAAGAAATGTTCTAGGAAGTTCAACAAGCAAGGCAAGAATAAATTGTTTAAGAAAAGTTTCTTCACCAAAGAAGATAGTTCCTCATCCGAATAAGACAGTGGTAATGAAGAAGAATTCAACAAAAGAGTATTGTTTATGGCCAAGCACAATAAGCAAGAGGCACCTAATGAAGAATGAGACGAAGAAGAAGAAATGACTGAGGTTGAATTTCAAAACAAAGTGATCAGGGTTATCAAAGAGCTCAAAGCCAAGAAGAAGCATGTCAACACTCTTAAAGACAAATTGAAGACAGAAAGAGAATAGTTCCTCATCCTTAAAATCAAGGTTGAAGAATACAAGTGTATTGAAGAATCTCTCAAGAAAGAATTAAAGGAAAACAACAAGGAAAGAGCAGCATTGGAAGATGAAATAGTTTCTCTACGAAAGGAAGTAAAAAAAGGAAAAAAATTTCAAAACTACGCCAACAGTTCAAAGACTTTGGACGAACTCATCCGTAACTAGTGATCATACAGTGAAAAGACTAGTCTTGGTTATAAAGAAAAATTCTAAAAGAAGTCAATTTATTCTATGACAATTAAAGAAGATGGATATGCAAAATCTACCAAGCTGATAGATCTCTCAGCTAAATCAAGAGATCAAGACTCGCAAGAAAAACCTTGGAAGACAATTCACTGAATAATATTTTCTCCCAGGTACCAACCTATCTTTTATGGTCATTTTTTTTCATGTGGAAGGTTTGGACATAGAGCTGCAAAATGTCACATGCATGTTTGGAATGAATATAATTCCAGGAGATCCTTCATAAATGCATATTCCATAAATCAGCATAATATCAACAAATTTTATCATTTTTGAGATGATGTTGAATGTTACAAAGGTAAAAATTTTTGACATATGGCTAGGGATTATGAAGTTCCAGATGGGTACAACTATTATCGGCAAAAACCTAGAAGTAATTTTGTGGGATCATGAGATAGACACCAAACAGAATATTGTATGAATAAGATCGAATGTTACAAATGTCATAACTATGGACACGTAACTCATAATTGTAGTTACAAGATGGAATCAACCATGAATGAAAATCTTGATGACAAGAATAAGAAGGTTTGGAAAGGAAAACAGGTACAAGATGAACAAGTACAAGATGGGCAATAAAAGCAAGAAGGAAATAAGGTCCCAATAGTTATGCTTTCACAATTTGTAACAGATTGTGAGGAATTAGTAGCTGCTTCGGTTAATGACTCGAGTCAATATGGCCTGTTAGGTGAATCACTATTTTTAACAATCTAGCTTATTGACTCCTTGATGTTTGTAGAGGAGGAGTCTATGCAACAGTATATGGCATAAGTCTATGATTGACAATAAGGTAGTTTGAACAAGATGGTAGTTCCATTACAGGTTCAGGGGGAGAAAAATTATTGAATGATTACAGGTTACCAATAGCAAGGCAAGATTAGTCTACAAAGGATATGCACAGGTTGAAGGAAACAATTTTGAAGAAACATTTTCTCCCTTTTCTAGAATGGAAGTTATTAGGATGTTTCTCGCTTATGCTTGCTCGAGAAAAATCTGGGTCTACCAAATCGATGTTAAGTCAGATTTTCTAAACGGTGAATTGGAGGAAGAAGTTTACACTGAACAACCCGAAGGTTTCATACTCTCTAAAAAGGAATACTATGTTTGCAAATTAAAGAAGGCTCTATATGGTTTCAAGCAAGCTCCTAGGGCTTGGTATGCTCGTCTTGATGGATATTTACATCAAGAGGGATTCAAGAAAGGAAGTGTTGACAACGACCTCTATATGAAAGTGAATTGAGATAACCTAACAATTATCAAAGTATATATGGATGATATAATCTTTGGAAGTAGAAATGACAGATTAAGTAAAGACTTTGCCACAAAAATGCAAAGTGAGTTTGAAATTTCTATGCTTGGCGA
This sequence comes from Pinus taeda, assembly GCA_000404065.3. Lineage (NCBI taxonomy): Eukaryota > Viridiplantae > Streptophyta > Pinopsida > Pinales > Pinaceae > Pinus > Pinus taeda. The sequence continues at coordinate 25,947 of APFE031001112.1, read as the reverse complement.
ATTGACATACTTTTTAGGGCTTCATATTTCTCAGTAGGATAAAGGAATATTCATATATCAAACCAAGTACATCAAAGAAATTCTCAAGAAATTCCAAATGGAAGATTGAAAGCTAATCCTTACCCCCATGATAATAGGTCGCAAGTTAAGCTTAGAAGACTCATCAAAGGATGTGGACGAAAGGTTGTATAGATCCATGATTGGTAGTCTCCTAATGTGACAACCTCTCAGCTAGATGTGATGTGGGCAGTTGGATAAGTAGCAAGATTCCAAGAAGAACCAAAAGAATCTCATATCATTGTTATCAAAAGAATTCTTCGATATATTAAGGGCACATCGAAATATGGTCTCTAGTATCCCAAAGGAAATGATCTGGTCATCCAAGCTTATACAGATGAAAATTGGGCAGGAAGTATTGATGATCATAAGAGTACCAGTGGAGGAATGTTCTACCTAGGTTTTTCCCTTGTCTCATGGTTAAGTAAAAAGCAGTCTTCAATCTATTTATCCACAATGGAAGCAAAATACATCATGGCAACATCTTGTTGTACTCAAGTTCTCTGGATGAAGCAAAACTTGTAAGATATTCAAATTAAGTTTGATGACACCAGTGCCATCAGTATCTCCAAAAAGCATGTGATGCATTCCAAAAAAAAGCACATTCCAATCAAATATCATTTTGTTAGAGAGAAAGTCGCTGAAAAGAATATCAAGGTTGAATATGTTGGCACAAAGGAAAAAAATTTCTAACATATTTACCAAACCATTACCTCATGAAGCAATTGAGTATCTTCACCAAAAGCTTTGGATTCTCCCAAGTTCTCATTAGAATCTTTCTCTTATCTAACTAAGTAGAAAGGGGGAGTGGAGGTGTGTACAACTCTACAGGATGATAGTTTGTCAGGGGGAGTTACTCTTTACCATTGATGACAAAGGGGGAGAGAAGGCAGTAGGAAGAGGTGTCATGATCACAGGGGGAGTACTTGTGTTTCCATCAATGACAAAGGGGGAAATTGTTGATCAATGGTTATCATTGATGTCAACCCAAGCAGCATCAGGGGCTACCTCGATCTTGCATGGGAATTTTGACTTAACAAATTAATCTATGCTAAGTCAAGGATATTCTAGATATATTCTACTTGTCGATATGTTTCTGTTGATTTATGGCATGCCGCATGATTATTCACCATTTGAGAGATATTCATGTTTGAAGTTAGTAACCCCAGTTAGTGGGCTAAAACCCTATGGGGTTGTGGCACGACACTCATAATTGGTTGTGGTCATTGAATATTGAATAATTAATAATGTTTTTTTCCTAAAATTCCTACAATATTCACTTGTTGAGGATCCTCTCAACTCAAGACATTCATATAAATAGTGACCCTCATATCCTCCTCTAGTAGGGATTTTGTGGCTTCAAATAGGTCATCGTGGAATGTTTGCTATAATTTTTTTTTTTTGTGAAGATTCAGAAGTAGAAATTAAAACCCATTTGAGCAGAACTCTTGATGAACCTCATGACCGAATTTCTAATCTTGGTTCACTATATTTTCGGAGATATGATCTGAGGAAGTTAGGGTTTTTGCAGGCTCCGGAATTCCATGTCAAACAGGTGACGTTTGAAAAATTGTCATAAATTTCTCTCTGAGCATTGGATTCCAATTTCATAAATAGTGACAGAAATAGAATGGATGAAAGTTTGTTGGGTATTGTTTTAAGGTCCGAACGTCACAACAGAGACATGTGGCACTTTGTACAAGTTCACTCTACGGAACCAGTCTATAATTAGGTTATTGTGGGAGATTGGGCATAACTATTTCTTGAAGAATCCAATATTGGTCAGACCTATGGAGTTGGAAACAGGGCTCAGAGGGATACCACAAGATGAAATTTCAGACCCTGGAGAGCTGAAATTACATATTGTTGGGAATGGGTTCCCCTAAGGACAATTTTGGGGCTAAAAGCCCATGTTTTGGGTCAATTTTGTAATAAAGTAGTAAATTCTCTACATTTTGTGGTCGCGGAGCATGAAGGTGTCAAGAGTCATAAAGAGTTGTCCTCCCTTATTTTGTAAAGTGTAAAGTCGGCTATAAAGATCTACAGACCATGGGATTGTATAAAAAGAGCTAAGTAAGCTCTAAGTAGTCTTAAGTTTTTGAGAAGATAACGAATAATGAAGTGGAGAGTCTTGGTAGATAAGTCTAAGTTTTTCAGTTCTTAGCATAGGTAGAGGTGCTGCAGCTAAGTGCGCAGAGGCATAGGGTGGAAATCCGCAGCGGAGTGCGTGGACTCCTACAGCTATGTGCGCAAGGCAAATAGAGTCTGTATTAAGTTAAAGATATCAATAAAGAGAAGTATTCTACAAATTATTTGTATTTATCTACTATTAATGCTTCTAGTTATATTGCATTTTGGGTTTAATGTACAATGTTATATGATGTGTGAATATATGTGATTATATTGGTTAATTACATGCAAGTAAGAATATTAGTTTACGCGGTGCTAACAGTGATTGTTTAGTAAGATAAGTAAAACACTTAAGCTAACTTGGGAACCTGTACAATATGCTGTCATAACAACGCAAAAATACCTAGACACTGGGTTAAGGCTGCATGAAGGTCTATCATATGCCTTCACAGAGGTCCTGAAGGGTGGAATAAAGGGCTAGACTGACAAAGCCCTAAAGCTTAGTGACCTGTGTGAAAGTAGCAACAGATGGTATAACCTAACATCATGGCCATCTCAGGGTGTGGAAACTTGGTTCCAGCATCCCCCCATACTTCTTTAGGTGAGACTTCGGTCCACCCTTCATGGGATAATGCCGAAAGAGCCAATAGTGTAGGGATTTGTTTAGCTAACTAATGTTGAACCTACGTCAGGCCCCACACAGCCAACAAATGGCTCCATTACCGAGAATGGAATCTGCATGAGAGATGTGTGATGTTGTTTCACTGGAATCCAACTAAGAAAGAGGTTGAAGACTGGATGGATAGAAAGATCCATGAATTCGCGGTGCAGGAAAATAGAAATCCATGACTTACAAAGGAACAGTGGCTAGATAGGTACCCATATATAGAAATTGACGAGATCTTTTTCTGTTCCTTTCCAGTTGAGTTATACGAGTGGATCGTGAAGCTAGCAGATAGCTAAGGAAGGTGGAGACTTGACAGTCCTATTGCCTGGATCCCAGAGCTAGTACAGAGACCGGAAGCCTCTAAGGATAAGATCGCCCATGCTATTAATCATTGGATCGATCACATCATAGGAGGATTTGTGACTGAGATTGCGGTCGATACCTCGGTTAGTTATAGCGAGGTGAAGCAGTGATTTTTCAAAGGTCTACAAGGTAAGTACTTGAAGTCTTTGAATACCTGGATTAAGATGTTATTGTGCGAAAAATGGGTTATGCAGCAACCTTGATGTTCAGAGCTACGTGAAGTGGAAAGACTTATAGAAACAAAGGAACAAAGGGTCCTAAATATAGCCCACTAATATCACCGTTGTTAGGTGATGAAGAGAGAGTAGCGCAGGCTTCTCCGTGAAGTGTAGTTTAGCTAATAAGACAAGGGTTCCCATGATTTCCACCTCCACCTACACCACCTCCCACTTCAGCACCGTCACCTGCGACTTCACTCATACCACCACCACCTCCACCGTAGTTCAGCGTGGCAAATTCAGGGAAGCTACCTTTATTTAAAGGCCTAGGAAATGAGGACCTGGACCATTTTTGGTTCGTCATGAAAGATATATGAGAAGCTCAGGGCATTACAAATGATCACATGAAGAAGGAAACCTTGGTTAGTGCTTTTCAGGATCACTCTCTAACTTGCTACATCAATTACTCTAATGATAACCCAAACGCTGGATTAGTAGATACCTAGACTGCACTAAATAGATAATTCAGTAGGCCTAAATCCGAGGCATAGTTGACTGTGGGGTACAAGGAAACTGTGATGAAACCAGTTGAGACACCTTGGAAATTGGATCAAAGATTGAAGTGTAAAATCCATGAAACCAATATGAACTTAACAGATGGACAGCACCACAGGTGGTTCGTGACTTTTCTCCTGCCACACCTAAGGGTTGCACTGTCACAATAGAATATTACGACTCAGGCAGAGTCCTTGGAGATTGCAATGAGACTACATGAAACATTGATGCAAGATCTAAATATGGGGGTTCAGCAGATCCATGCGCAGTTTCAAAATCTTTGCCTCGAAATGCAAAGTTTGAAGCAGGACATAATAGTTCGACTGGAGGTGCGCGAAGAGGTATGGTGCCTGAAATGTAAAGGTCAGGGGCATGAAAAAGACCATTGCCTAGTCTTTGCAAACTATATTGCAGGGGGAGGATCAATGCCTTTGAGTCTGGAAGCCCAAGCACAACTGAGCATGGGCCTTGGATTATGGTGCACTATATGTCAGGTAGTAGGAAAGCATGTGATGGATAACTATCATTTGCTGTAAAAGTTTGTACAAACACTGCAACAACTCTTCTGCAATGTCTGCAGGTCGGTAGGGCATGATGAGCACAACTGCCAAAGCTATGAATTGATGATGGATAGACCACCCGCCTATAGGGTCTAGGTAGAAACACGCCCCCCTAACCAGAGTGCTAGGATGATGCATACAAGGTTTCAGGGGTACGGACAAGGCCGAGGTGAAGGAGGACCTGGTAGTGGTCGGGGACAACTAATCTTCTACAATTTTGGAGGACCAGGACACTATGACCATGAATGCACTAACCCAACACAACCATCGTGTAAATATTGTACTCAGTTTGATCATGAGACACAAGATTGTCCTATGTTGATAGCGAGGATATGCGACAAAGGGGTGCTACCACCTCAGCCAACTAAGAACCTGCAGATGATGAGGTCTGAGCCTTGCGAAGAGGATGCAAATGTGAATATAGTTCTCCAAAGTGGAATTGAAATGGGCCATGATAAGGGGAAACAACCCGAAGATAGCACATGGGTTTGCAAAGCTCCGGTGAAAGAGGCTGAATTTGATTTGGAGCACACATGTGAAACGTTCATGGGAGCAATGAAGAGCTTCATTGAGGCCTCTACCTCGGGGAGTAGGGATAAGCATGATTAGGAAATGGACCCTTCTATGCTTACAACCTTTCTAGAGACCTGCATGAAGCTGTTGTGCGATAGCAAGGCTGTGAGAGAGTTACAGGGACTTATAAACAGATGTGCCGGAAACACTCCAAGTGAACTGCACATGGTATGAAAGATTGGTAAGCATAAAGCAAGGACAGGGTGAGAAACGAGACTAACTGTGCAGGTAGGAGAATATCAAATGGATCAGGTTATTTTGGATCTAGGGTTAGACGTGAACGTGTTACCAAAGTAGACTTGGGAGTGGATGGGAAGACCCGCACTGCAGTGGTCCCTGATTCAGTTAAGGATGGCAAATCAGTAGAAGATCATCCCCATGGGGTGGCTATAAGGAGTCGCTGTAGATATTGAAGGCATGAGCACGTTGGCTGAATTTGAAGTGACAGAAATTGTGGATGAAAGCAACCCCTACCCTACACTCCTTGGCATTGATTAGGCTACTGACATGAATGGGTAATCAACCTAAACAAGCAAAAGATGATATTTGAGAAGAAGTCGCTCTGCATAATAGTACCCCTATATCCTGCTGAAGGATTGTGCTATACTAAACCAATCCACGATTATGAAAGTGATGACAATTTGGACTACATATATAAGATAACAATGCGAGACAACTATTGGATGAATTCGACAGCAGATGGATGAATTAAATGGGATCGTGAGAGTTCCTACACCTCAGACTCTAATGAAGACTTAGAGTGCTGGCAGAATCAACTACATGAAGTAACCATGCTAAGTTGTAGCATGATGACCTAGTCTCTACATTGTATATCGTCAGAGGCAAAAGATTTGCCCACTTACAATGACCTGAATGATGTAGATGTATTTTGGATGCATTTGAGAGGGAGGTACCAGAAAAGCAGCGCTACCAGGCTTTGGACTGGGCACTGCGCACTATGCCTGCAAGATGATGGGGTATGCACAAGGTTAGCTTTGATGATTAGCACGAGTGTAGGAGTATGAAGAGAACACTATTTGGGAAGTCAAAGGTATGAATGACAGACAAGTATGACGGTAAGGATGATCTACATGCACACTTGGCCAAATGGGCTAAGGCTTATGGAGCGAAGCCCCAACCTGAATGGGTGCACTTGTTCTATCATACCTTGGATGTTATCTCGATGAACTGGTACTTGGAAATAGAGCTCCACCATGGTATAGGTTAATGGGATATTTTCCATGAAGGATTCATAATGACGTTCAGATTTGAAGACGGGTTTAACTGTATTGACAAAGCACTACAAGTTAAAGCAGCAATTTTTAGGATACCACAGGAACCTTTGGATCTGATTCAACCTGATTGGACTACTTAGTTGCACCACACACTGGAATGCTATAATGTGATTGTTGAAGAAGAAGACGAGGATCCACAAAAGATTAATATCGCTGAAACCAAGGGTCACCACGAGGTCGGGGGACTACAGATTGAGAATCCTGATATAATCGCGCCATTGAAAATGAAACAGGTAAATATTGGTATGGAGGCGAAGCCAAAATTCATGAAGATTTGAGATTACTAGGATGACGTGATGGCAGATAAAGTTATTGAATTGCTCCACGAATACCAGGATTTGTTCCCTGCCAAGTTTACATAGTTAAAGGGGATATTAGGAGACCTAGGCATTATGAAGATCATGTTAAAGCCTGACATGAAGCCTGTTAAGCAAAGACCTTACCGCCTCAATCTAAAGTATAAGGAGAAGGTCCACTTAGAGCTAGACAAGATGCTCACGGTAGGCATCATTAAGCCCATAGAAGAATCTGATTGGGTAAGCCTAATGGTGGTATAGGAAAATAAGTAGAAGGATAAAATAAGGATATGCATAGATATCAGGAAGCTAAATGACGCTTGCATACATGATCCCTTCCTGACTTCATTTACTGATGAGGTCTTGGATAATGTAGGTGGCCAGGAAATGTACTCCTTCACTGATGGGTTCTCTGGGTACCATTAGATTAAGATCACGCCTGAGGATAGAAGAAAGATGACCTTTGCGACTAAATGGGGATGTTTTCAGTACACTTTCATGCCTCTTGGATTAAAGAATGCGCCTACGATTTTTTCGCGCGTAGTCATTGCCGCCTTCAAAGAATTCATTCATAAGTTTTTGGAGGTGTACTTTGATGACTGGACTGGGTTTGGGTTGGTGAAACACCATGTGGTAAGTTTCTTCCTGATGCTAGATACTTGTCGAAGGTACCAGATTGCACTCAATCTGAAGAAATGCTTGTTTTGTGTTCCTTTTGGGACCCTCTTGGGTCATGTGGTTTGTCAACAGGGACTGATGGTAGATCCCATGAAGATCACATTAATACTTAACTTGGAGGCACCAAGGAGTGTAAAACAACTGCCTGTAACCTTAGGAAATACAGGTTATTATAGGAAGTTTATCAAGGGTTATGCCCAGATCTCTATGCCTATGGAGAAGTTGTTGAAAAAGGATGTCACGTTCTGTTGGAACAAGGACTGTAAGAAAATCTTGGATGTATTGAAAGAGAAAATGGTCACCGCGCCGATTTTAGTCTTCCCAGATTGGAAGAAGGGGTTTCATGTACATGTAGATGCGTCATGTATAGTGCTAGGAGCAGTACTGACATGGGCCGGTGGAGCAGAAATATACTATCCTATAGCATTCAAAAGCAGGAGGTTATCCAAGGCTGAGAAGAACTATTCCACCACTGAGAGCAAAGGGTTAGCCATGGTATACGCACTCCAGAAGTTTAGATACTATTTGTTGGGTGGATATTTTAAGATGTATACAAATATTTCCACATTCAAATACCCGGTGAATAAGCCTGCGTTGGGGGGGAGAATCTGTAGGTGGTTGTTATCGTTCCAGGAGTATGATTTTAAGGTTATTGTGAATACCGGATGATTGAATGCGAGGCCAGACCATCTGTCGCACATCAAAACAGGGGAAGAGCCCAATAATTTGGAGGAGGGATTCCTTGATGCACAATTATTTGTAGTACGCATCACAGATGGCCACTTTGAAGACATCATACACTTCCTAACAACAGGAATTGCCCCAGAAGGTTACATCGTCCAGCAGAAAAAGGAGTTAGTAGTACACATAGTAGACTTTTCTATCATTTTCAGGCATCTATACAAAATGCGGTCTAATGAAGTGTTACAATGATATTTATCGGAGTTTGAAAGAAGCAATATCCTCATGGATGCTCATGGGGGCATCGCGGGAGGCCATTATGCAGGAAGAGCAACCATGCAGAAGATTCTACGTAGAGGGTTGTGGTGGCAAACCCTCCATTAGGATTCAAAAAGTTACTGTAAGGCATGTGATGTGTGTCAAAGGACTGGTAGGCTATCACGGAGGGATGAGCTGCCTCTGAACCCACATATGACGTTACAACCTTTTGAGAAATGGGTGATAGATTTTGTGGGGCCCATTCAGCCCCAAGGGAAGAAGACAGGAGGGCACAACCTATGAAGGACTGCACAGGAACGACTGTTGCAAAGTTCCTCTTTGAGAATGTACTAACGTGATTTAGGTGTCCAAAGAATTTTATGAATGATCATGCCACGCACTTTCTGAATGAAACAATTAGCGCACTAACAAAGGAATTTCAGGTATATCACCAGAAAAGCATGCCTTATCACCCACAGGCTAACAGGACAGTGGAAGCATTCAATAATGTGTTGGAGAATGCACTGACCAAGGTTTGCAACACTCAGCAAAGTGATTGGGACCTACGCATACCTGCAGTTCTATGGGCCTATTGAACGACATGCAAAAAGTTGACTGGACAGACACCCTTTAGGCTAGTATATGGTGTTGAAGTAGTGATGCCCATGGAATACATTGTGCCTAGTCTACGCATAGCGGCACTCATAGGTATGACAGATCACGAAGCCCTAAAAGAGAGGCTCACGTAGTTGGCTAAGCTTGAGGAAGAGATATTTCTAGCTAGATTTCACCAACAGGTCCAAAGGTAGTGCGGAAAAGCATGGCATGATCGACACATTAAGTTGCGCACCTTTGAGGTAAATGATCTGGTTTTGTTATATGACAGCAAGTTTAATAAATTTCTAAGGAAATTTAGAATGCACTGGTTAGGGCCCTATGTCATTAAGGAAATTACCGACGGTGGAGCAGTTCAGTTGGTTAAATTGAATGGGGATCCCTTCCTAGGAAAGGTGAATGGCAGTCGATTGAAGCCATACACCGATGATCCAGCCAGGTGACTATATGAGGGTTTCATAGTCTTAGTGCTCTAGGTAGCTGAAAGGAGGTGTGGGACTATAAAATACACTACCTAGGTTGGGGAACTGCATGATTGGAGGATTGTGCAGAGCAAGGAAATGTCACAGGGTTCACGATAGTGTGAAGAGAGTTGCGCTACCTAAGGAGAAATCACACAGGTCAGCTGGTAAGTGATAGTTAAAGTCACAGTTCATGATTTGATGGTAGAAATGTGGCCAAATGGACCGGGCATATGACATTTAAGACAAACTTTATGGGTAAGATCCTTGCAAATCTGCCGCCAATCCTGCATTAACGAACTGAATGTGAGGGGAACAATCAGATTTGAATTCAAAATGCCCTATAAATTACAAGTGGTTGCCCAGCGAAAAACACTTGCCATTTTGAGAACTGAGTTGTTGAACTCTCAATAGCACATGAATCATGAATTCTTTGAAGCTCTGATAGTGAGTTCAGTATTTGAGACATTACCAAAGGAGATACAAGAGTTATTACAGAGCATCATGTTGACACCCGCAGAAGTTATGGACACCGAAGCAGCAAAGGGGGTTATGCTAGAAGTTGTTAGGGAGGTAGAGGGAGCTACTCTAGAGGTTGCCAAGGTATTAGATAAAGTTCCCAAATCACCAAGGACACCTAGACCGAAGCTATCCCCAACCAAGAAGAGTGTGAAGGATAAGAAGGGGAAGTAGGCTGCAATACCAGTGCACGCATCGCCAAGAAGAAACCCACCAAAGGACAAGCATACCACACAAGAAAAGGGTAAAGCCATTAACTTGGAGCCAAAGAAGGAAGAAATTGAGGACATCGTGATCGATGATGAGGACTTGGGGGTAGTAGTGGAGGAAGTTGAAGTCCAGGGTGCTGACCCTATCACTATGTTTCCAGAGTACATCCCTCCTCCCAAGGGCAAGACCAAGGTATCAAAATACAATGGCGAGAGCAAGGTCCCCTTACAAACCCCTCTACTCCTAGACGAGATTGTCTTTGAAGGACCGTGTTTGGGGTGTTGAAAATGCAACAAGATGATGGAGCTTAGTGAAAATAAGTCGCCTTCACTAAGTGGGCCCACAGGCTATTTTTGGCCCAAAGTCTATTTTTAGACTCTCTATTTTTAGACATATGGATCATGGTCTATGAGTTGCAGGATGTTATTTTTGGATGATTGGTCATGTTGGTAAAAATAGATGGACTTCTATTTTTAGATAGATGGGCTGAGTCTATTTTTAGACTACCAGTCTAAATATAGAACAGTCGAATATTATTAGCTCTTAATAATATTTGGACTATAAACATTATCTTATCCTCTTGCAGCACTTTAGTTCGAGCTATGGATGTGGCACATGAAACTACCAGAAGGAAATACGCTTTTCTTATGGATTAGTTGAGCTATTGCATGAAGGACTTCAGTTAGAACTCAAGTGATTGAGTTTGGTGGAGTTGAATGAGGAGTTGATGGAGTTGTGTTCAGTTTGACTTAGTTGAACTAGTTGTATTTAGTCTAACTAACAAATACACTAGTGATGAGTGATGTGAATTAGTTATTAATTAATTCACTAATTATTAACTCATGAATAAACTGAGGAATACACCAGTTAACTCAGTGCATGGATAGTTCAGTGGAGACAAGTGTTAGAGATCAGTGAAAGGGCAGGACAACTGTCAGTTGTGACTATAGTTGTGCATGAGATTTGTACAATCAATGGATTGATATTGCCAATGAGGATTACGTAGTACAAACCAAGGAAAACGAGCTTGGATCACACACTAGATTTTGCTGATAGGTGTGTGATTGCGTGGTAGAGGCAGGAAAAAAGTGGAGGAGATTTGAAGCAGTGACTTGATTCAGATCTGAGCTAGTTTGTGTGTAACAAGTGGAGATAGTACTGAGTACTTGTGAGGAGTATTGTACTATGTATTGTTACATGTTCTCAATCAATATAATATACAGATAGTTGGGGGCTTTCAGCTGTTTGCTTTCCCTGGGTACATACTGTGTTGATATGTGTGATTGATGCTTCAATGTGCACATGCGATTGTTTCTTAATTCCGCAAAATTGATTATCAACGTAGAGGAGGTTATGTATTATGCATGATTCATCAAATAGTGTATAATCAGGATAATCTCTATGTACAAGTGTCATATTATTCAAAATTTCTTATCAGAGCTGGTTGATTTGTAGAAAAAGATCTATAGGATATCAAAGCGAGGATTGATCATCGGATCTATTATTCAGGAAGTGTTTACATTTTATTTCTTTGGGCAGAGTCTATAATCGGGCCAGGTAGCTTCTGGATTCGTCCTTCTTTTGGAAGGTGAGATATCTGGTGAATGCCCATACATTCGATCTCTGTATGAGAAATACTTTTTTCTGACAAATTTTAGATTAGAAGCAGCTGAGTTTTGAGCTGGTGGAATTCGAATTTGCAGCAGTGTTTTCTTGGTGTCAAAGTTGAAATGTCTTTCAACGGATTGCGATTGGAGTATGCCCTTGAGGGCAGCTCAAAGTATATTGCATGGAAGGACAGGATGGAGGTGGTGTTAGATGATAATGGGTTGAAGGAGTTCATAGATGCGGATGTCCCAAAACCTATTGATGCTGCTCAAGTTGGGGATTGGAAAAAGAAGACAGCAAAGTGTTGAAGGATTCTGTTGGAGGGCGTGAGGGATCACATTGTGTCCAGCCTCCATGGAAAGGCTTCTCCATACTTGATGTGGAAAGTGTTGACAGATCTATTCCAAAGCAAGAGCAACCAGAGGAAGTTGGTGCTCAAGGATAAACTTAGAAACATAAAGTGTGAGAAAGGCGACAGTATGCCCAAGTATCTCGCAAAGTTCACCCAATGCCGGGATAAGTTGGGAAGTGTGGGGGTGACTGTCGATGATGAGGACTTGGTGAGCTTGGCTCTCCTTGGTCTTCTGAAGAGTTGGCATTCCTATCAGGACTCTGTCAATGGTTGGGAGAAATTGCCAAGATGGGAGATACTTTGGTTGGATCTTGTGCAAGAGGAGATCAGGTGGAATACCAAGGACGGATCTCCATCAAAGGCATCTGATGAAGAAAATTGCGCTTTGGCTACCAAAGAAAATAAGAGGAAGAACAAGAAAGCTTCTCATTCTGGTGCGAAAGGCAAGAAGCAGGACATGTCCAAGGTGAAGTGCTTTCACTGTCACCAGCACGGACACTATGCCACAAATTGTCCGCAGAAGAAGAAAAATAAGAAAGCTACTAGATCAGCAACGGGAGAGGCCTTAGCCTCGTAGTTTGACCTATATTTTTCACTGATCGCATGCTTGGTATCAAGTGTGATGGGATCAGTATGGTTCTTGAACAGTGGTGCATCTTTTCACATGATAGGAGATCGAGATTTGTTTTCTGATCTGAATGAGAAAGATCTTGGAGTGCACATCGAGATGGGTGATGATGGTAGATACAGTGTGATCGGTATCGGTACCATTTCCTTTGAGAGGGAGTCTGGTAAACCCTTCGTATTGAAGGAAGTGATGCATGTTCCAAGATTGAAGAAGAATCTTATCTCTGTGGCGATGTTAGAAGACAAGGGATCTGATGTTGTTTTCAGTGAGGGAAAGGTTTTCCTGCGCAGTAAGACAACTGGAGAAACCCAGAAGATAGGGGTTCAAGTCAAGAACCTTTATCAGTTGCATGTAGATGGCTGCGCAGCAATGGCATGCAAGGCAGAAGGAGTGGTGAGCCGAGATGATGTCAAGCTGTGGCACTGGAGATTGGGCCACCTTCACCATGGAGCCTTGAAGATACTGCAGCAGATTTCTACTGGGCTTCCTAAAGGCACTCTTGCGCAGTCAGATCAGTGCAAGGGGTGTACTTTGGGAAAATTTGTGAAAGCCACCTTTCACAAGAAGGATAGTCACGCCACGACGATCCTTGAGAGAATTCACACATATGTGTGTGGACCTTTCTCAATAGCTTCGACAGCAAAGCACAGGTACTATGTGATCTTTGTTGATGATTTCTCTAGAAAGTGCTAGATCTTCTTCATGCAGAAGAAGAGCGAGAAATACTCAAAGTTCTGTTAGTTCAAAGCACTGGTTGAGAAGGAATCGGGGAAGAAGGTGAAGGCTCTTAGCAGCGACAATGGTGGTGAATTCATCTCTGGAGAGTTCAAGGACTTCTGCAGTGCAGAAGGGATTCAAAGAGAGCTCATAGCTCCCCATAACCCACAACATAACGGGGTTGCTGAGCGGAAGAACAGAACGATCATGGGTGTTGCACGGGCGATGTTGCATGATCAAGGCCTACCACTTCACTTGTGGGCGGAGGCATATAATAGTGCAGTATATGTGCAGAACCATTGTCCTCACAAGATACTTGGCATGAGTACACCTAAAGAGGCTTATTCTGGTAAGAGGCCTGATATTTCCCATTTGAGGATTTTTGGTTCTCCTGTTTACATGCATGTGACGAAGGATGCCAGGAAGAAGCTGGAGCCGACCGCAGAGGTTGGGATATTTGTGGGGTACATTCATATGCCCCACAACTATCGCGTGTATTTTCTAGACAGTCGCAACACTGTTGTGTGACAGGATATAAAATTTCAGGAGGAGAAAGCCATGAAGTGTTCACTTGAGAGGGAGCCACACTTGCATGCAGATGAGGAGCTATTAGTTCCTAAGGATGAGCTTTAGGATGTGGATCATCCACAAGATGAAGTTCATGGATTGGAAGAGACCACTCATGCAACGTCAACCATCAGAGGGCGAAAGCGCACTACAGAAGCTGAGCGACTGGCTCAAGATGCAAAGAAGGTTGTAGGACCACCTACAACACAGTGCAGAAAAAGACAGTCACCTGATCAGTGCACTGGATACATGGCTCTTGTGAGAAAATGTGTCGTGATTGAGCCATCCTCTTTCTAGGAAGCTATGGAGGAACCCGCATGGGTAGATGCCATGGTGGAAGAGTATGTTTCAATTGTCAGAAACAGTCCATGGGAGATTGTTCCAAGACCAGAGGGGAAATCAATGGTGGGTTCGAGATGGATCTACAAAGTGAAGCAGGCAGCTGACGGGAGTGTGGAGAAGTACAAGGCAAGATTTGTTGCCTAAGGCTTCTCACAGATAGAGGGGATCGATTATGAGGAGACCTTTGCACCTGTCACAAGGTATTCTTCCATACGGACGATTCTTGCTCTCTTAGCGCAGATGGCATGGCACATTCATCAGATGGATGTGAAGAGTGTGTTCCTCAACAGAGTCATTGAGGAGGAAGTGTACATAAAGCAGCCCGAAGGTTTCAAGATCTTCTGCAGTGAGTCGCATGTGGGCATCCTCAAGAGAGTGTTGTATGAGTTGAAACAAGCACCTCGTGCTTGGTACACACGGATAGACAACTATTTCACCGGACTTGGATTCTCCAAGAGTGAGGCACATCCTAACATATACCAGATTGTGGTGGAGGGTAAGTTGCTTATCATTGTACTTTATGTAGATGATTTGATTTTAACGGGAGATGAGCTGTTGATATTTTCATGCAAGGAGGATCTTGCTCGACAGTTTGAGATGAAGGACTTGGGCCTCCTTCATTATTTCCTGGGATTGAAAATTTGGTATCGCAGTGATGAACTATTTGTTTCTCAGGGTAAGTATGCTTGGGAGATACTGGAGAAGTTCAACATGCATGGCTGCAAGCCTGTTGATACTCCTCTTCCTGGAGGTTGGAGGAAGGAGGATGCTACTTCAGTGGAGGTAGTGGATGCCACTATTTATCAATAGTTGGTGGAGTCGCATGTGTGCAGGCTCAAGAGAGGCACATCGGGATTGTGGTATAGACAGGAGGATGAGGTGAAGCTATGTGGCTTCATGGATGCAGATTGGGCAGGGAGCTCAATAGATAGATCCAAGTGTGTCAACATCAGGTATCATCATATTAGATATTGTGTGCAGTTGAGGATCATGTTACTTTCATATATTCCCACGGAGGATCAGGATGCTGATATCTTGACGAAGGCGCTCACTAGGAGCAAATTCGAATACCACAGAGATAGGATAGGGGTTGCAGATAATCCATATCTTGTTGAGAGGGAGTGTTGAAAATGCAACAAGATGATGGAGCTTAGTGAAAAGAAGTCACCTTCACTAAGTGGGACCGTAGGCTATTTTTGGCGCAAAGTCTATTTTTAGACATATGGATCATGGTCTATGAGTTGCAAGATGCTATTTGTGGATGATTGGTCATGTTGGTAAAAATAGATGGACTTCTATTTTTAGACAGATGGGTGGAGTCTATTTTTACACTGCCAGTCTAAATATAGAACAGTCGAATATTATTAGCTCTTAATAATATTTGGACTATAAACATTATATTATCCTCTTGCAGCACTTCAATTCGAGCTATGGATGTGGCACATGCAACTGCCATAAGGAAATATGCCTTTCTTATGGATTAGTTGAGTTATTGCATGAAGGACTTCAGTTAGAACTCAAGTGATTGAGTTTGGTGGAGTTGAATGAGGAGTTGATGGAGTTGTGTTCAGTTTGACTTAGTTGAACTAGTTGTATTTAGTCTAACTAGCAAATACACTAGTGATGAGTGATGTGAATTAGTTATTAATTAATTCACTAATTATTAACACATGAATCAACTGAGGAATACATCAGTTAACTCAGTGCATGGACAGTTCAATGGAGACAAGTGTTAGAGATGAGTGAAAGCGCAAGATAGTTGTCAGTTGTGACTATAGTTGTGCATGAGATTTGCACAATCAATGGATTAATATTGCCAGTGAGGATTGCGCAGTACAAACCAAGGAAAACGAGCTTGGATCACACACTAGATTTTGCTGATAGGTGTGGGATTGTGTGGAAGAGGCAGGCAAACAGTGGAGGCGATTTGAAGCAACGACTTGATTTAGATCTGAGCTAGTTTGTGTGTAACAAGTGGAGATAGTACTGAGTACTTGTGAGGAGTATTGTACTATGTATTGTTACATGTTCTCAATCAATATAATATACAGATAGTTGGGGGTTTTCAGCTGTATGCTTTCCCTGAGTACATACTGTGTTGATATGTGTGATTGATGCTTCAATGTGCACATGCAATTGTTTCTTAATTCCGCAAAATTGATGATCAACGTGGAGGAGGTTATGTATTATGCATGATTCCGCAAATAGTGTATAATCAGGATAATCTCTATGAATAAGTGTCATATTATTCAAAATTTCTACATGGAGCAAGTTCCTTTATTAAAACTGGAAGATTGGGACTTAGCTGACGATGAGAAGTTCCCGCACTTAGCGACTGAGCAGCTAATGTGTCGTATTATTGACACAAGCACCGGGCTAACTGCATTGGAATTGTGGAGTTGGCTCAGAGGAGTAGACAAGGTAGGTCTGCTCAACCTGTTACGGGTACGACACTAAAACCACACCCCCATTACAGTAATTGTCATCAAGCAACTGCTATGCTTGGTGCATGATGAGTGTATGTGGCTAGAGAAGCCAATACCCATCATCGATAGATTGATCCATAGGATCACGCAGCTGCCCTACACAGGAGAAAATCCAACCATGATGTTTGGCAGAAAAGGTGGCGAGCAGGCCCTTGCGGAGGCCATGAAGGGGAAATTCAAGCTTGTGAAGAAGCCGCGAGGCTATTCTATCTCTAGTATCAGTGACCCTGCAATCAAGGTGGCCATGCAGATTTTGGCAGGAAAGGTTATGAGGAAGTGTCGCGTAGATGAAGTGTTCGCACCAATCATTGCTCTTGTAGCCCAATGCACCGAGGAGTCCAGTTCAGTTGGGTGCACTATCTTTGTGGTGATTTCCTTATGAATTGATGCAAGGCACAGGAACTCAGCAAGACTTTCCACTATGCATGGCTCTTGTAGTCTATTGTGTTGGTAGCATGGGAGTTGTCGGAAGATATTCAATTCCCCTTGGTCACGTCAGACCTGCTAGAAGTAGTGAAGTACGCTTCATTGTGGGTGACCAAGGATGCTCAGTGCTTCAAAGATAGTAAGATATTCCGGATATTGATAGAGATGAACATTCGCATGGCTATCAATCGCAAACCACAGTTGTCGCCTACTGTGTTTTCAAACCTGCAGGGGTACGTGGAGTTCAAGGTAGATTTTCACCATATATCGATCGGGGCATGGAAGGATCCTACGCAGACATGGTATGACTCACCTTACTTGGCTATAGATGATGCCATTGATGTTGTCCTTGATCACTAGTTGGCAGAGTAGCGTACTACCTCAGACTTGGCGGTGTAGGCGAGAAATTCTACCACGCATTGAAAAAAGGAGGAGGCCAAGTTCAACATGGGCAGCTCACCAAGAAGAGGAAGAAGGAGGTTGATGAAAAGGCCCAAGCAGAGCGCAATGCTACCCAACTAATAGGTGGGATAGAGCGAGGCTCTGTCAAAGGCACGAGGTCACCTTCGCCTGACACAAAGGAAGAAACGGACGAGAAAACAGAGCAGCATGGCATGGACGTGTAGGAAATGTCTACTTGCATCGATCATCCAAGGGAACAAGAGAAAGGAGGGTCAAGGAAGAAATCCAAGGCCACTAAGGCATCACCAGACCCAATCACCCTCATAGAGGGTGATTTGCATGACATTGGAGACACGATGTGGGATTTCACTGCGAACGCCCTACGGCAGTTTGAGTAGCAGCAGCAACTACTATTGGGGGCCATCTAGACAGGTCTATAGGAACTGTAGACCCACGCATCATAGGCTGGCACAGTGTGCACCAGCCTCACTATCGACACTTCAGAAGCTACCGAGATGTTGTGTGCAAAGGTATCCAGTGTGATAGTGCTATTGGATGGAGCACTAACCATAGAGAATGAAGCTGATAGGCCCATTGTCAATGCCCTTAGGGGAGTGGGGTTGAACCTAGCAGCGTTCCTAGGCGAGGCGCTCCGCCTACTGAAAGATGGAGTGATCGCGGAAGTAAGGACCCACAAACACCACGCTTTACAGGTGATCAGCAAGCAGAGGATTAATAATCAACAGATGCCCTACAATGAGACTCTTCCATCACCATCGTGACCGAGGTAATCGACCAAAACAAGTGCCAAGTTTAGGTCATGGAGGAGGCATGTTGAATGGTCCTGGAGTTAGAAATTCCTGAGGAAGAACCGGCCGAGGTGCACATCTACAAGCTTGCTACAAGGGTGTGCGATGCTCACGCAGAGCTGGATAGGGTTCAACTAGAGTTGAACCTATATATTACATAATTACAGTTGAAGGCATAGCCTTCAACTCTGCCAGAAGTAAAGGAGCAGCGTGTAACCATTGTCACAAAGGTGTTAGCGACAGTAGGCAGTGCAGTAGTAGATTGCACACAACTTTTTGAACAGTCATTCGAGGTCCTAACGAGCCTGTAGGAGGACCCTAATGTACAACGATTGGAGACAAGAGCTTGAGAACTGTAGCAGCGCTATGACGAAGTAAAAGATACAACATGAACTGTCACCCTCATGCAGAGACTGGCGAAGATGCAGGAGGCAAAGCAGTTGAAAGAACAAGTAGATGCCACGCAGCATAAGGATGCAATGCTAAAGGCGTGCTTGAAGCCCTGGTTGGATGAGGCTTTTGCAGTCACAACCTCTATTGAAGGTGAGCTTGCAAATCTGCAAGCAACTTAGCAAAAGCTTTAGACTGACAGTTCAGGATCAGTGATTGAGCAGATGGTTGAAGAAGTGAAGCAGGTGGCCGCACAGTGCATTTTCGAGGTTTTGGTCATACAGGTCGAGCTGGGAGATCTTTGCACCAAGATCTCTATGCCTGCAGAGTGACTCAAGGGCGAGTCACCATACTTCTGTTGGGGCTTGTTAGGAACGGGTTCCCCTAAAGACAGTTTTGGGGCTAAAATCCCATGTTTTGGGTCAATTTTGTAATAAAGTAGTAAAGTCTCTACATTTTGTGGTTGCAGAGCATGAAGGTGTCAAGATTCATAAAGGGTTGTTTGCCCTTATTTTTTAAAGTGTAAAGTCGGCTGTAAAGATCTACCCATGGTCCATAGAACATGGCATTGTATAGAAAGAGCTAAGTAAGTAAGCTCTAAGTAGTTTTAAGTTTTTGAGAAGATAACGAAGAATGAAGTGAAGAGTCTTTGTAGAGAAGTCTAAGTGTTTCAGGTCTTAGCATAGGTAGAGGCTCTGTAGTTGAGTGCATAGAGGCCTAGGGTGGAAGTTCGCAGCTGAGTGTGTGAACCCCTGTAGTTATGTGCACAGGGTGAATAGATTCTGTATTAACTTGAAGATATCAATAAAGAGAAGTATTCTACAAATTATGTGTATTTATCTCCTGTTAATGCTTTTGGTTATATTGTGTTTTGGGTTTAATTTACAATGTTATGTGATGCACAAATATATGTGATTATATTGGTTAATTGAACATAAGTACGAATATCAGTTTACATGGTGCTAACAATGATTGTTTAGTAAGATATGTAAAACACTTAAGATAACTTGGGAACCTGTACAATACATTGTCATAGTAGCGTGAAAGTACCTAGACCCCAAGTAAAGGTTCCGCGAAGTTCTATCATACACTTTCATGGAGGTCCTGAAGGGTAGAATAAATGGCTAGACTGATAGAGCCCTAAAGCTTAGTGACCTACGCGAAAGTAGGAAAATAGGGTGTAACCTGACATCACGACCATCTCAGAGTGCGAAAACTTGGTTCCAGCATTCCCCCATACTGCTTTGGGTGAGACTTCAGTCCACACTCCGCAGGCTAATGCTGAAAGGGCCAATAGTGTAGGGATTTGTTTTGCTAACTAATGTTGAACCTGGATCAAGTCCCACACATCCAACACATATAAACAATATATTCAATATGGAGCTCCTAGAAGGCAAGAAAAAGCATGCATTCAAGGATCACAGCAGTAAGGACCACACATCAATAGTCAAGGGTAAGTCTCCTACAACAAGGTATGTATGATTAGTGTTTACATTTGAATTTTGAGTATCATCTTTGCCATATGTTTTTGTAGGACAACGTAAGTATATACAGGGTCTATGTTAGTTTTGATACCACATTTCGAATTTCCTATTCTTGATACTACACATTTGATGCTACATATTCTTGATGCTACGCCAAGTCTGCTAAATCTATATGATGTTGTAAGTTCATGTTACTTCTCTTGTCATAGTTGATAGAATGGTCTTTGTTGTTGTACTTATAACTTGGTCCATCACAACTCTAGGGTCTATCATCAATTTTTATTGTACAAATCTTTAGGTCAGTTTTGGATATAGTCTTGCATAGGGTCCAGACCTATATCAAGAGTGGGAGTCCTTTTCTACTACTACAACAAGTCAAAAAAAAAAAGTGACAAGCACACTTCAAGTACGCATTGTAATTTTAATTTGTATTTATTCAATATTATGCACTTACATGTGTTTTTCAGGTAGATGTCAGTTGAAGGGTATTTTGTTTTGTTTTGGGATTGGTTTCGCTGGGCAAATTTTACATGCAGGTAGAAGAAGATTCAAGTACAACATCAAGCAAGAGTTCAAGAGAAGAAGTATCAAATCAAAGGAATTATTGTAGCGAGACATACTTTGAAGACATGACAGCCATCTGGATATTCTGAAGAAGTATCAAGGCCAAGAGTAAGTAGGACATCCTTTGAAGACATGACAACCATCTACATATTGTGAAGCAGTATCAAGGCCAAGATTCAATAGGACATCCTTTGAAGCCATGATAGTCATTTGAATATTGTGAACAAGTATCAAGGCCAAGAGTCATCATTATAAAGTTGTAAAAGAGTCATTTGTAAAGGAGTCGTCATTGTAAAGATTGTAAAAGAGTCATTTGTGAAAGAGGCATTCTGCCTAGAGTCGAAGAGGCAGTGTTGGGCAGTATATGAGTCACTGTTGGGATGATGTCATGGTTGAGTTGCAAGTCATATAGTGATTAGGTATTTGGTAAAGTACAAGAAAATCATTGTACATCTTATTGTATCATGGATTGTTGTCCATGGTTTGGGAATCCACAATCTTGTCTTATTTCAGTCATTATAGGGTGGGGAGGGAGGTGCTAGGCAAGTGTATGAAGTCACCTACAAGTTAGGGCTTGTGAACACTTCAAGGTGGTAGGTTGGTGTTAGGGCAAGTTGTGGTTCACTGGGTTGTTGGGGCATCCATTCGGTTGATTACTAAGGAAACTAGGGCATTAGGGTGTCTTTCTAGTGGGAGATGGAGAATAATGCTTTTCAAGAATTCTAGGAAGTTGTTGTGTTCATTTTAGTAGGGGATGAAGATTAAAGAATTTATTAATAAAGAGTTCGGTGGTTTTTGACTCGGAAGGGGTTTTCCACCTAAAATTCTTATGCCTGTTGTGTCCTTTTATTTACTATTATTGCTGCATAAACATTAATAATAATTGAAGATTAACTAATGCTCTAAAATTATTTAAAAGTGCTAATTGCTAAGGAATACTTATTCACCCCCCCCCCCCACTCATTATTTCCAACATATAGTAGGGGTTTTGAGTTGTGGCTTTCCCCAGATACATATCGTGTTGTGTCATTGATTTCTCTTCCTCTTATTGATTACTGTTTTCATCGATCTATTAGCTTTCGTTGGTTGAAATTTGTTGGGTTGTGTTATATTCTTTCCACATAGTTAACAAGGGGTTTGAGGGGTACCCATAACCCCACTTTATGGGGTCCGAGGCAGCGCCGTGGAAAATTTTGGTTTTGGACCCTATGTTAGGTTGGGCGGACCCACCTATGGTTTTGTGCATGATTTTCGCACATGTTTTTTGGATGCGATGGTTTTCGGTCCATGGTATTGGA
>APFE031001101.1:0-12111 GCA_000404065.3 Pinus taeda | reverse complement strand
CAGGGCACTATGTGCGTGATTGTAGCAACCCGACCAGAATATCATGCCCCTACTATGAGAAATTCGCTCATGAAATGATAGATTTCCCCACGCTGATAGCACAGATACGTGAGAAAAGCGTAGCACAACCTACGCTGATGCAGAATATCTAAACGATGAGGTCCAAACTATGCAAGGAAGACCCCATCGTGAACATGATGCTCAGAAGTGGTGAGGACATAGGGGAAGATAAGGGAAACTAACTGAGGAAGACCCAGGGGTTCACAAGATCCCTACAAAGCAGCCTTAGTTCGACTTGGAACACATGAAGTAGACATTTATGGAAGCTAAGAAGAGCTTCACAAAGGTCTCTACTTCAGGTAGAAAGGATCAACCTGAGCCAGAAATGGATCCCTCGATGCTAACTACCTTTTTAGAGACATGTATGAAGTTTCTACATGAGAATAAGGTGGTTAAAGGATTACAAGAGCTGATAAATAGGTTCATAGGGTTAGGTGAACCTCGCGTGGTGTGGAAACTGGGAAAACATGTTGTGCGCACTAGATGGGAAATGTCATTAACGGTGCAGATTGGTGACTATAAGATGGATCAGATCATTCTAGACTTAGGCTTGGATGCAAATGTGTTACCTAAACAGACATGGGAATGCATGGGCAAGCCCACATTATAGTGGTCTCCTATTCAATTACGGATGGCAAACCAACAAAAGCTCTTGCCCATGGGGAGATTGCAAGGGGTCACAATGGATATAAAAGGCGCGATCACACAAATAGATTTTGAGGTAATAGAAATTGTGGATGACAGTAACCCTTAACCCGCATTGTTAGGGATAGATTGAGCCACAAATATGAATGGAGTCATTAATTTAAAGAAATGGAAGATGATATTTGAGAAAAAGTCCCTACGTGTAGTCATTCCGCTAGACCCAGCTGAAGGAGTGTGCTACATTGAACCTGTACGTGACAATGAAAATGATGATGACTTGGGTCATATCTACAACATAACTGTGCAAGATCAGGATTGGGTAAATCCGACTGCAGAAGGAAGAATATCGTGGGAGCGCTCAGAGGCCTGCACTTTAGATTCAGATGAAGAAGATGAACAATGGCATATAATCGGTTGAACAGAGTAACAACGATAAACTGCAACATGATGACGAGGTCGCTGTATTACGTAACAAGTCAGGAGTGAGATTTATCGACGTATGATGGGTTAACAACGGTGGATGAATTCTTGAAGAAATTTGAGAACACGGTACCTGAGCACCAGAGGTTTGATGCATTGAAATGGGCGTTGCTCGCAATGCTTGCGCATTAGTGGGGAACACATGAAGGAACCTTTGAAGACTGGTGCAACTACAGGTGGCTGATGCAAATAAGGTTTGGTGAGCCAGAACTATGAATAACTAAGAAATATGATGGACACGATGACCCACATATGTACCTCACAAAATGGACCAAAGCCTATGGGGAAGAACCCCAGCCATAGTGGGTACACTTGTTTTATCATACCCTGGATGTCATCCCAAGGAACTGGTATTCTGAGACAGAACCTTGACATGGCCCAGGTGAATGGAATATCTTGCGTGAAGGAATTGTATTAACGTTCCTATTTGAAGACCAATGGATGGATACTGTTGATGATGCATTGCAAGTTGTGAAGGTAGCCATTTTCAAAATACGACTGGAACCAGAAGAAATAGTGCAGCCAGAGTGGTCGTGACAGTTGATCCATGCCCTAGAATGTTACAATGTGCAGGTAGAAGATGAGGATAATGACCCCAGAAATATCAATATTCCGGAAACAGAGGGCAGTTGTGAGGTTTGCGGACCAACGATTGAGGATCCTAACATCACCGTGCCACTGAAAACAAAACAAGTAAACATTGGTACAGAGGAGGAGCTGAAGTACGCAACGCTTGGGGATTATTGGGACAATGCCACTTTAAATAAGGTCGCCGAGTTACTTCGCGAGTATCAAGACTTATTCTTGAACAAAATAACTAAGTTAAAAGGGATCCTCAATGACCTAGGCATGATGAAGATAACTCTGAAACCGGCTGCGAAGCCAGTTAAGCAACATCCGTACTGATTGAATTTGAAGTATAAGGAAGGTTCGTGAAGAATTGGACAAAATGATTGCAGCAGGAATTATTGAACCTATGGAAGAATCTGATTGGGTAATTCCTATGATAGTACAAGAGAAGAAACAAAAAGGCTAAATTCAAATCTGCGTGGACCTCTAAAAACTGAATGATGCCTGTGTTCATGACCCGTCCCCGATGCCATTTACAGATGAAGTTCTGGAGAATGTTGGTGGTCAGGAAGTGTACTCATTTACGGATGGGTTTTCTCAGGTCAAGATCGTGCCAGAAGATAGAAGCAATACCACCTTTGCGATCGAATGGGGATGTTTTCAGTACACGGTTATGTCCTTTGGATTAAAGAATGCCCCGAAAATACTTTCACGCATAGTAGTGGCCGCATTCAAGGAATTCATCCATAAGTTTCTGGAAGTTTATTTTTATGATTGGACTGTATTTGGGCTAGTCAAGAAACATGTTGCGAGCTTTCAGTTGATGCTGGATATTTTCCCCTGACACTAGATTGCACTAAATATAAAGAAGTGTACTCTCTTCATCCCCTTCAGGAACTTGCTCGGCCATGTGGTCAGTAGACAAGGCCTGATGGTGGACTCGGCAAAGATAGTTGTCATACTCAATCTGCAAGCCCCGCGCAGTGTCAAACAACTCCGCACCATGTTGGGACACACTCGCTACTATCGTAAGTTTATTAAGGGCTATGCACAAATCACGAAACCATTGGAATAGTTGTTGAAAAAAGATGCTACATATTGTTGGAATGATGATTGTAAGAAAAGTTTAGAGATTATCAAGGGGAAAATGGTGTCTGCACCCATTTTGGGTTTCCTAAAATGGGACATCGAATTTCATGTCCATGTGGATGCATCATGTATCGCACTAGGCAATGTACTCATGCTAGAAGGAATGGAAGGAATTGATCATCTAATCG
This sequence comes from Pinus taeda, assembly GCA_000404065.3. Classification (NCBI taxonomy): domain Eukaryota; kingdom Viridiplantae; phylum Streptophyta; class Pinopsida; order Pinales; family Pinaceae; genus Pinus; species Pinus taeda. Next base: position 9,079 of record APFE031001101.1, on the reverse strand, counting down.
TGTTCGCAAGTCGACGATTGTCCAAAGCTGAAAAGAACTACTCCACTGCTAAACGTGAGGTGTTGGCGATGGTATACGCGCTCTAGAAATATCGCCACTATCTACTGGGGGACACTTTAAGATCTATACTGATCATTTCATGCCAAAATACTTAGTGAATAAGCCTATGTTCGGGGGGCGCATTTGTAGATGTGTGTTATTGTTTCAAGAATATGATTTCGAAGTCATTGTAAGTTGGGATGTCTAAAAGCAGGCCCAGATCACTTGTCCCGAATTGAGAATGGTGAAGAACCCACAAACTTAGAAGAGGGACTAGCTGATGCACAGCTTTACGTAGTGTGCATTGCAGATGGCCACTTTGAGGATATAATCCACTTATTAACCACAGGGACTGCGCCGCAGGGGTACTTAGTTCAACAGAAGAAAGAACTAGTGATATGCTCAGCAGAGTTTACTGTTATTACAGGGCACCTCTATAAAATGCGCAATGATGAGATCTTACAAAGGTATGTACCTGAATTTGAGCAAGGAAAGATCCTTGTCAAAGCACATGGGGGGTTGCAGGAGGACATTATGCAGGACGCGCCACAATGCAGAAGATTCTTTGCACTAGACTATGGTGGCCAACTCTACATCAAGACTTAAAAGTGTACTGCCGGGCCTGTGACATATGTCAATGGACTGGGAAACCATCGTAGAGGAACAAAATGCCGCTGAAGCCATAGATGATGCTGCAACCATTCAAAAAATGGGCGATCGACTTTGTGGGGCTTATCACACCTCAAGGAAAGACGGGTGTGTGCTATAGCATCACTACGACATAATACTTGACTAGATGGGCAGAAGCACAGCCAGTTAAGGACAACACGACCACTATAGTTACGAAATTTTTGTTCGAAAATGTGTTGAAACAGTTTGGATGCCCAAAAATTTTAATGAATGACCAAGGTACACATTTCCTGAATGAGACTATCAGTGCGCTCTCTGAGGAATTCCAGATATATCATCAATAGAGTATGTCGTACCATCCGCAAGCAAATGGGACTGTCGCAGCTTTCAACAAGATTTCGGAGACCACGTTGACCAAGGTATGTAATGCATAGTGAAAGGATTGGGATTTTCGCATACCTATTGTGCTATGGGCATAGCGAACCACCTGCAAGAATTTGACGGGTTAGACAACTTTCTAGTTAGTCTATGGCACGAAAGCCATCATGCCAATGGAATACATTGTATCTAGTTTGCGAATAGTAGCGATGACAGGTATGATAGAACACGAGGCCTTGGAAGAGCAGCTTGTGCAACTAGAAAACTTGAGGAGGAACAGTTTCTGGCAGGATTCCATCAGTAGGTCCAGAAGTAGCGGGAAAAAGCGTGGCATGATTGCCATATCAAGTTGCGCATGTTCAAAGAAAATGATCTAGTATTGCTATACGACAACAAGTTCGAGAAATTCCCTGGAAAGCTCTTAATGCATTGGTTGGGACCCTATGTAGTCAAAGAAGTCATAGATGGAAGTGCGGTCCATCTCGGTAAGCTTAATGGAGAGCCCTTCCCAGGCAGAGTAAACCGTAGTCGCCTGAAGCTCTACACGGGTGGGTTGACTACTTGACTAACCGATCGAATTATGGTCTCACTACTCCAGACAGTTGAAAGAGAGCATGGGATGATAAAGTAGTCTATCAAGGAGCTGCACGACAACAAGGGTCATGGTTGCGCAGAAGGGGCTGTGTTGTTGCGTGGATAAACATGGAGGTGGCTATTGCTCTCACTATTCATGACAAGATGTATGAATTATGGCGAGAAGGAGCAGGCGGCAGGCAAGTCATATACAAAGTACGAGCCATATTTGGAATGATATACCGTAGATGTAACGTTAAGGAGCCCAAAAAGGAGGGAACAACAAAATTTGAATTTCAACGTGTCTATAAATCGCAAGGGGGCATCCACCGAATAATTTGTGGTATCGAGAGAAGCAAGCTATTGTACCTTCCCACTGGTAGGGAATTGTTGATCATTGATGCTAAAGGAGTAAGCCCAGGGGTCGTAATATGGCCAATGGAGATGCAGGACCTTTTGGATAGCATGGCGTCGATGGCTGTGGACGCCACACCGAGTTCAACATCGACGGTGGGGGATGTACTGGAAATTCTTAGACACGATAAAGAACTAGTTCGGATGCCACTGCCTAACCTACGGACTGGCTGACGACCCATGAAAGATAAGGGAAAGACTGTGAATATTGAGACAAATGATGGACTTGCAGTGAATAGTTTGTCTCTTATACACCCTGAAGATTGGAATCTCATGGACAACAACATTTTTCTTGCAAAAATGCAACATATGCTGCAACAGAACATACGTATAGTAGGCTAGAAATTGGAGACTTGCTGCATTGGCGTGAAGAGTTCCCGCATGCGGCACCCTAGCTTGCGCTAAAATCCTATGAGAGGGTGCTCTGTGTTAAATAATGTAAATTTTGAAATGGGAACTATAAACTCAAAATGGGAACTTTGGCCAAAAAACCCCGAAAAAACATAAAAAACAGTGCTAAAAACAAAAAGTGCGTATACTGGAATGATGATTTTTTTTAAGGGTCAATTTTGAACATGTTTTAAAAGTGATAGTGAAAACGAAATTTTCGTGCAAAAAAACAGCTTGAAAATGAAAAAGTGATGATACTGGAACGATGCTTTTTTTTAAGGTCAATCTTCAACATTTTTAAAAAATGCTAATAAAACCGAATTTTTATGTGCCAAACAAAGTTGTTTATGAGGAAAAAAACACACTAATGTTTTTGGTAGAATAACATTTTTCTTTCCTAAGTATAAATTCAACACGTTCTCAACCATAAAATGTTAGATACAAAAGAAATTGAAAATTTTTCAACTATAAAATTAAAAAACCATGACATTATGAACAAATTACATCACTAAATGAATTCAAAATTCATTATTTGTATATTGAATGAAATATTCTCGGAATCACCCAGCCATCCTCGGGGGGCGAGCAAGCCGTCGGGGTGGCGAGGGGTGGGGCTGTGGCATCCACCCCCTGCCAACGCGTTGGCCCGCCCACCCCATGGGGTGGTTAGGCGATTCTGAGAATCGCCCAGCCACACGTGGGGGGCAGGCGGGCCACCAGGGTGGCGCAAGGTGGTGCTGCGGCACCCACATCGCACCACCACGGAGGCCCGCCCACACCCCAAGGGTGGCTGGGCAATTCTCAGAATCGCCCAGCCACCCCTAAGGGGCAGGCAGGCTGCCAGGGTGGCGTGGGGAATCGCCCAACCACTCTCGGGGGGCGGGCGGGGCATTGCAGGCCCCACCTGCACACCCCGGCGGCCTTTGTCCGCCCCCTTGGGTGGGCTGGGCGTTCGGCGGAGTGGGCGCCGCAGCCCCACCCCGTGCCACCCCGGCAACCCATTCGCACAGGGGTGGGGGTGTGACGCCCACCGAGCATCACCCTAGGGGCCTGCCCTCCCCTCGGAATTGCCCATCCGCCTCTGGGGGGTAGGCGGGCTGCCGGGGTGGCGTAGGGGTGGGGCTGCAACGCCCACACTGTGCCACCCCGGTGGACTGCCTGCCCCCCGGGAGTGGGAATTGCCCAACCACCCCCAAAGGGCGGGCAGGGCGCTGGGCTGGTGCGAGAGTGGGGCTATGATGCCCACCCTGCGCCACCCCATTGGCTGGCCCGCCCCCCGAAATTGCCCAGCCACCCACGGGGGGCGAGCGGGCCGTCGAGGTGGCATAGGGTGGGGCTGCGATGCCCACCCTACGCCACCCCAGTGGCTCTCTCGCCCCCCGCGAGTGGCTGGGTGATTCTCAGAATTGCCAAGCCATCCCAGGGAGTGGCCGGGTCGCCAAGGTGGCGCGAGGTGGTGCTGCGACGCCCACCCCACACCACCACGGCAACCCGCCCACCCCCCGGGGTGGCGTAGGGGTGGGGTTGTGATGCCCACCTTGTGCCACCCCAGTGGCTCTCCCGCCCCCTGGGAGTGTCTGGGTGATTCTCGGAATCGCCTAGCCACCCCCAGGGGCAGACTGGTTGCCAGGGCACCCACCCTGCGCCACCACCGTGGCCCGCCCGCCCCTCGAGGGGTGTGGCGGGCCGTGATTTAGGGTGACACTGAGTGGGCGGTCGGCACGTCCTAGGCGGGTGGGTCGCCAGGGGGCGAGGGAATGAGGGTACAGAAGCACGCAGCCTGCGCCACACCCGGGCGGCCGTGCCCTCCCCCGGGGGTAGCTGGTGATTCTAGGAACCGTCGGCCACCCCTTGGAGGGCAGACAGGCCTTTGGAGGTGGCAATGGGGGGCACTGCAAACATGACCCCCGCTACCCAGTGCCCACACCGCCCCCTGTTGGGTGGTTGGGCAATTCTGAGCACTGCCCAACCACCCCTAGGAGGGCAGGCCGCCAGGGTGGGCGTCCAGCCCCACCCTCACACGACTGGGCAGCGCGCTGCGCGCCACCGCGCTCGCCCACGGTGGCCGTGGGCCGGAGTCTCTGCGGCCTCAGGGTGGCCCAGTCTCCAGAAGGCCCACAAAGTACTGGGGCACACAATGGTGGCAGCCCGCTGCCCCCGTGGGTGGCTTGGGCGATTCGGGTGGAGCCCGCCGCCCCCGTGTGTTGTTGGGCGATTCATTGGAATCACCCAACCACCCACGGTGGCAGGCGGGCGCGGGTGGCATTCGGGTGGGCGCCGCAACCCCACCTCACGCCACCCCAATAACCCACTCGCCCCTTGGGGGTGGCTAGGTAATTCCCAAAATCACCCAGCCACCCCCAGGGGGTGAGCGGGCCACTTGGGTGGTGCGGGGTAGGCGTCTCAACACCACCCTGTGCCACCCCAGCGGCCCGCCTGCCCATCGGTGGTGACTAGGCGATTCTCGGAATCGCCCAGCCACCCCAGGGGGGCGTGCAGGCTGCACCACCTTGTGTCACCCCGTTGGTCGACCCACTCCCAGAGGGTGGGCGGGGTGCTGAAGCCCCACCCTATGCCACCCTGGCGTTCCACCCACCCCTCGAGGGTGGCTAGGCGATTACGAGAATCGTCCACTAAGGTGGCACAGGGTGGTGCTGCGGCGTCCACCTCGCACTACCATGACGGCCTGCCCACCCCCCAGGGGTGGCTGGGAAATTCCAAGAATCACATAGCCACCCTTGGGGGGCGGGTGGGCTGCTGTGGTGGCACGTGGTGGGCACCGCAACCCCACCCTACGCCAGTCCGGCGGCCCGCTCGCCCCTCGATGGTGGTTGGGCGATTTCGAGAATCGTCCAGCCATCCTCGGGGGGCGAGCACATCACCTTGGTGGCACGGGGTGGGCACCATAACACCACATTGGGAGATTCGTAGACATTGAAGATCCATTAGAAGATGAAAATGAGCAAAATGAAGCAGAAAATATTGTAGAAGAAGACAATGATGAAACTCTAGAGGATGAAGAGTTTGGATTACATGACATTGTTGATTAAATTTAAGTTATGCTTGGAAATCAAGCTCATTTTTTGTAACTATTAATTACTTATTCTTGTAATGTTTTGACTTTGACATTTTATGAGAAGAATAAGCACTCAATTAAGGTTGTTATGCGTTCAATATTTGTATTATGTGATTTTTGCATTAATTTTTATGTTAATCATTATTTTTTTGAAAAAAACAGTGATTATTATTTTTTTGACGTGAAATTCATTAAAAAAAATATTATTTAACCTTTTTTAGTTAAAATTTTCCTATAAAATTGTGATTTTGACATGTCATCTCTAGCAAAAAATTATCAAAACGTGCAGTTTTTTAGTTATATTTATGTTAAAAATGGTTATTTTTATGTCAATTGTTAAAAATATTGTTTTTTAGAAACAATTGTTTCATGTGGATTGAAAAATTAATTAACGCTGTATAAATATGTAGAATATCGAAAATTCAAAACATCGACCTTTTTCTTTAAATATGCAAAACAATAAAAATATCACTATAAAATAATTAAAATAAAAATAAAAACAAGAAATATGAGAAAAAGACCATTCTCAAAATCATTACATTTACAAAATAATTATTTATATTTCATACATTCAAAAAAAAAAAAGGGGCCTGGTGTAGAATTACCACTTTTTAAAATCAACATCAAAAACACTACTATTCTAAAATGCAATGTACATAAAAAAAATTATAGTGCTAAAAACTATGCTCTTAAAAAAACACGTGTGTTCTGCATCACCCTTTATCCAAATCGGGTCACTTTTTTGCTATCTCTATAAAATGGGTAATAGTATGAGTTCTCGTTTCAAAGTTTACATTGTTGTTAACCGAGCAGAGCAGAATGAGCATCATCAGTTGCACGAATTAATAGAGGCAATCGAGCCGAAGTTTGAAGAAGAGTTGTAGAAGACAAGCAGCAATCACAGGGATGGTGGACCACGAAGCCTTGGCAATGCATATCGCCACATTGATGAGAGACTCGAGACGAGTTACGATGATTGTGTTAGGGGCCTATTGGGTAGCGGAGGCCCTGTGTAATGGTTTTGGGGCTCAAGGCCCGTAAATTAGGGTAATAATATTGTAAAAAACTCCGCAAAGTACGTAGAGCGTGAAATGTCATGGGTCGAGTCAAAGGGTTGTCCGCCCAAAAATAATGTAAAATAATAGAAAGTAAGTCGGCCTGCACATGGTCCATGAACCATGGGAATGTATAAATAAAGCAAGATTCTAAGGATAGAGGAAGCTTTTGGAGAGATCTAATGTATGATTTGAGTCTGTAAGTCTGAGTCATAGGTATTAGTAGATAGATAGAGGCTCTGCAACTGTGTGCGTAGAGCCCTGGTGGAGTCCGCAACTGTGTGAGCGGACCCCTGTAGCTGAGTGCGCAAGGCAGATATGGTTGTACTAAACATGGGATAAATAAAGATAAGGGTTTTTGAATCATTTTGTGTGTTTTATCACAAATCTATTTGTTTGCTTACGTTTTGAATCTATGCATATGTATGGTTGCACGCACTAGTTATTACTGTTAAATGTTTGCTTAAAGGCCCTAAAAATTAGATCAAATCTATAATAAACAGATATAATAATAGGAATCTAGGAAGCGCCCATCGCGGATCTACATGAAAAACGGATAGCCACGCAGAGTAGCGCGAAGGCACAGATCGGTTCGCGATCCTTCTAAGTTATCATCAAGACATCCCTAGGGTGTGGAAACCTAGCTCCAGCACCCTCCCCTGCTACCTCAAGTGAGACTTCAGTCCACGCTCTGTGGACTATTGCCAAAAGGGCCGGTAGTGCGGGATTTGTTTGGCTAAAAACACTTCCAAACCTGGGTCAAGCCCCAACAAGCCAACAATTTCCTACTCAGACCACTCATAGACTGCAACCCCTTGATGTTAGTGCGTTTGGCCCTTTCAAGAACTATTTTAGGTTGAACTGTATTGCATGGATGGCAAGGAATCCAGGGGTTGAGATGAAAACGTTCGAGTTAGCAGAGCTTGCAAGTAAAGATTTTAAAAGGGCTCTGACACCATCAAATATCAAGGTTGGCTTTAAGAGAACAAGAATCTAGCCATTGAAATATGATGCTCTTATGCATGATACCGGTTGTAGCCAGGTGTTTCATGTGGATGGTCAGGAAAAAGGGAATGCGCAAACAGGTGTTGAAGTGCAAGAAGTAGATGACCAAGATGATGTGGTTGTAGCTGGTAATATGATTTGCCTCTCTCAAGGACACTTACATGATGAAGATGATGAAACTATATGTGAAACACAATATAACCATGAACAAATTCGTAGTATCATGGAGATCGTTCCACCAACTCAAGAACATGAAACTCCTGCTATTGATATTGTTAATGACATTGTTGAACATGCAGTTGACAATGACCAATTGACATTACCAAGCCAGGTAACCCCACCGTCATGGCTAGTAGAAGCAATAATTAATATGAATGCACATAGTATATGAACAACCAATGAACAAAGCATGAACATGCCCTCACAACCAGCAAAATTGAACAGTGAAATTTTTCATTTTTTTTGTGGACAATAGATCAATGGAAGAAGATGAAGCACATATTGAGGCATCAAATGAAGATAATGATATAGTTCAATTAGTTCCATTAGATACCGAAAGGAAAGTACCAAGCAATGACATGTAGGTGGGAGGGGTAGAGAAGATACTTGATTGATTCCTAAAGCTACTAGTAGAGAGAGTATCAACGAAAAAAAGCAAGGTACACTAGGTAGTCTTTATTTGGGTTGAATCTCATAGTTACTCACCTCAGAGGACTATATAAACCTGTTAATTGATTCTGGAAAAAAGAAATTTGAAATGCAAGAATTAAAACAGAAAAAGAAGGATCTAGTAAAGGAGAAGCAGGCGGCAAGGATTTTTGCAGTGCAACGTCGAGCAGATGAAAGGCTTGAAAGAGATAAAGAAAGGCAAGTTAAGGACCAAAACAAAATGGCGAGACAAGAAAAGGAATCAAAAAATACACAACAAATGCTTGAAAAGGAACAAGGGATGATCAATATGGTTGACAATGATGCAAGCATAGCTGATGAAACCAGGATTATTTCAAACTCATTGGACTCCATTGCAGATAATACACCATTATTCCAAGGTCTCAAAAACATTCAAGTGCCTCACTATCAAACTGAGGGTTTACCCACTTGCCTTATTCCTACCAGAGGAGATAAATTCTATGTAAGCTCATTACACACCTCCACTTAATGCAGGGGTTAGTAGTGCAAATGTGAGGTATGGGTACTCAATACCTCCATGGTTGGAAGCTGCAAATTGGACTCAATCATATGGCAGCAATCAACCATTTCCTAATCAACCCTTTTTAGGTAGGCCAACCCACCTGGCTCAAGAAGGTAACTTGGGGAGTTTTGGCACTTAATATTCTTGGCGCCATAAAGAATAGGGGTGTCACATGTTTTTGCTTGTAACCACATTATGATGTGGATTTTGGATGGATTGTCTCTTTTTCTTGTCACAGAAACAATTTTGCTTACAACCTAGGTTGTTTTAATTCATATTGTGGCCGGCATTGTAACTAAAATCCATTTTAGAGGGAACATATATAGT
>APFE031001096.1:0-11189 GCA_000404065.3 Pinus taeda | reverse complement strand
CACAACCACATACAGATAATCATGACCTTTCCTAGATTTAGGCAGTCCTCCAACAAAATCCATGGAAACACTTTCCCAAGGGTGAGAAGGAACTGGTAAAGGAGTGTACAAGCCTAGTTTTCCATTGTTGGGCTTGCTTTTAGCACACATAGTACACCCTCTTACATATCTAGAAACTATCTCATTCATTTTCGGCCAATAACAAAATCTTTGCAACTGTGCAACTGTTTTACTTACCCAAAAGTGACCTGATATCAGAGAAGTGTGTGCCTCTCTAATTATCTTTACTCTCTTGGTCTGTGGAATACAGAGTTTCCCACAATGATAATGAAAAAGAGTTATGTCAATCAGCAAGTGGTAATGGAATATAGTTAAAGGTTGCCACGAGTAAAATCTAAAGAAAATATCTACCCTTAACTGCTTCATTGAATAGCCGTTTAACCTGTCAATCATGGTAAAGAAGGTTTTAAATGCCCATCATGTCGCTTATATGCCGAATGATTAATTGAAGCATGCCTTATATTTGTTTGATGGATGATCAGTGATAAATCGAAATCGGTGATCAAGAACATCAAGGGAAAGGATTTAACACTTGCTTTGAATATCTCCGATCTCCGAAAGGTGATATAATGCATGCAAACCAATATATCTTCGAGATGTGCGCCTAATAAATATATCACAATCGAGAATGGACTTAGGCTTTATTGTTTTGTCAATGTCATTTCGCCGATTGCCGATTTCGATATGCTTTATCGCATCGGAGGATTTGAGCCTGCCTTCGTTTATGTATTGGTTTGTTGTTGTTGTCACCGATTTGCCGATTGCGATGTGCTTTATCACATCGGAGGATTTGGGAGGTTCCATTATATTATGCTTGGCATTTGGCTTCTCCGATCTCTTATTGCGATTGCCTTTTCGGATCGGAGAGAATGGATGAGACTTTACGTATGTTTCCTTTGTTATTGTGATATGCGATCTTCCAATCACTTTATCGCAATAACGAAGAGTTTTATAATATATTTTCTTTTAAAGTCACACTTTTATTTCCATTTAAAAGGATTTTAAAATGATTGGTTTACCTAAAGCCTTCTAATAAATGTTTTCTTATGATGGGTTAATACCAATTTTATTTATGGACACACAAATCTTATTAAAGGGACCCATTTCTTATTTAAATTTTATATAAAGATTTTTTAAGAAATGGGGGGTTATTGTTTAGCACAACAGGTTCTTCCTAAAATTTGGGTTTCTTATTGTGAGTTGTTATTGTTGATTTTCCCATTGATTTTTCTTATCCATGATATCTAACTTATCCATAATTCTTTCTAAACTTTTAGCTAAAAAACATATACTTTTCCATCTGAAGTTGAAGGTTCTTATTTAAATACAAATTTCTTTTCGTTCCTCATTCGAGCTTTCCTAGCTAACAGGTTGGCTTCTACACTGACAACATTACTTTGCATTTGTTCAAGGGTTTCAGGATTTCTCTCCCTTAGCTGGTATGACATATCAGCATCAAAACCATCAAGGAACTTAATCAATGCTAGGTCAGGTGGGGGCTTAATGTTGGCTGGAATTGCATTATATATATTATTAAAGCTAGTGCAATAGTCCTGAACTGACTCCTTGGGAGCTCTCCTAATATTGTCATATTCAGAAAGTATTTGTAATGGGTTCTTTTTTCTTTCCCATCTATCAATGAATAACCTTTGAAAATTTGCTAGGTCTGCAATGTGGTTGGCAGGAAAGGCTTTAAACCACTTCTTGACATCACTAGTTAAAGTTTGGGCAAAGAGTCTCGTTTGGACATCTGCCTCATCTATTTCATGCAATTCAAACAAGTTTGACATGTTGTTGGGAAGTGTAATGACCAGTAGCATCAAACAAGAAAACTTACTTTGATAATCTGCAGGCATGGCATGAAGTTGGGCAGGTAAAACAAGAGGAGCATATCTATTTGCCATTGTTGTGATTCTGGTTTGACTGGAAGGTAAAGTTGAAGTAGTTGAAGAAGGGCTTGAAACTGATGGAGGTGAACTAGATGATGATGAAGGTGACTGATTAATAAGTGATTTAGCTTATTGAATTGTGGTAGATACAATTGACGAAGTTATGGTAAAGGAAGCTGGATTTACAGTGAATGATGACTGTGAAGAAACTCCAAGGGCAGAAGTAGTAAGGGAAACTAGATCAGTATATTGTTGAATATAAGAATCACCTACATTACTTATCAATTGAGAGGCCCAAGCTTATAATTTATCAAAAGTCTCAACAACTAATTTATCCACATATGAATGAATAACCCTTTTTGATTCAATGAGTTGAACAAACTCAAGATCTAAGACTGTTTCGTGGATTGAATTCTCATATTTACTTCTAAATAAAGAGAGGTCAAATGACGAATCGAAAGGGATGTCCTCTGAAGTTTATAACTCCTCAGGGAGTGAATTGGATCTAAATAACCTACTACTACTGGCTTGAGTTTCTGTTGTTCTAGGTTGTCTTAAAATCCTCTCTAGATTATCCACTACAGTTGCAGGGTTTGGATCTGGGTTGGACCTAGTGTAGTGAATCTTTTTACGAGCCAGAATTTTAAGTTTTTTAAATTGTTTTTATGGAATTTTCTGAAATATTACTTTGTGTAATGACCTTAAGGGTATCAATATTTTATTGAAGGTTTCTTTAAAGCTTTTATGAGCCTAAGGATCGAAGTCCCCAATATGGTCGCCATAAATGTAATCACTCTAGTAATTCCTTTGAAGTAAGAAGAAGGAAAAACCAAAGGTAACCACTATCCACTTTTGGAGATCAAGACCTAGCCTTCCTGATGCTCAAAGAGGGCTCTCTCTTTAAGATTTAACTTTTTTTTAGTTAAGATGTTTTAGGATAGCTATGATTTGTTCAAGGGGTTTTGATTTTGTTTGAACTTGGGTGGTGGAATCTCTTAAACAGGTGGATAAATTGATGTCTTTCAGACCATTGGGCTATGGAGTCAACTGATAAGGAAGCAATATTGGATAAACTCACTAAAGGGAATGTTCCAAGGGAAAGATAGCAGAGTGCATTTCATATTGTTTGAGACAGAGGGGTGAAAGGGTTTCACTCGAGGCGAGAGAGCAGTTAAGGGTTCTTAGACCTGAATAATGAATGAGGAAGGTAGGGGTAATCGAAATCAAAGGATAGTTAAGAATCCTTTAATCTGGTTTATTTATGAAATCAATTTAAACTAAAGAGCAATTAAGAATTCTTTAATTTAAATATCATAAGAAAACATTCAAACGCTTAATTGTTAAAACAAAGTGTGATTTATTTGTTGCGTGTGCTTGACCTGCTACGGGAAACCTAGACACCACTGCCTCCTATAGCCTCCTCTCTCGGTAGTCTCCTGCTACTGAGGCTCCCCAGGCCATGCTTGCTCCATCTAAGGGAGCTCCTTTGACTTGTTTGTGTATGCTTATTCTGAGCTGCGTTTTTTTTCTAGCCTTCACTGCCTCCTGTAGTTCCCTCTCTTTGCAACCTTATGCTGCTGAGGCAACCCAGATCATGTACCTCTCTTCAAAGGGAGACCCTCTCTCTTCCTCTCACCATGGGACCGATGAAAATGAAGAAGCTTTCGCATCTCTGATATCAGAAAATCGAGCTCCAAGAATCAGGCCATCTATTAACAAAATTGTAAAGAAACTTGCGAATATACCAGAGATCTCTCTTCCTCCAACTCTTCCAAGGAGAGCAGCCATTTCTTTAGCAGAACACGGTCTCGTGGGTCAGTTTACAGGACTTTGGCCTTAACCCAAATCAGTCCAGAAATGGTTGGAAAGAAACTGGAATGTAAATACTCAAGGGAAGATAGCTATTCGTTTTTTTGGAAGGGGGTACTATACCTTTCTTTTTGAAACAAGGGAAGACAAAGATTTAATATTCAGAAATGGACCTTATTTCATGGACTCGAGAGGTTTATACATAAACAGATGGACTCCAAATTTCGATCCAAAGATGGATGTAACAAGTGCAGTCCCGGTGTGGGTCAGGTTACCACATCTCCCCCTCCATTGCTAGGGTGATGACTTGGTAAAAGCTATTGGAAACGCGGTGGGTAAATACATAAAAAATGTGAAACCAAGGACAACATGCATGCTTGCACAAGAATATGCATGGAAGTAGACCTATGGAAAGGTCTCCCAGAGGCTATAAGGATCAAGGTCGATCAGTGGACCCATATTTAGCAACTGGACTATGAGAAAATACCATTTAAATGCACGGTATGTCATGAGTATGGTCATTTTGAAAATAGATGTAGTAAAAAAAAAAGAGCCAGAAAATGATGAAGTACAAGCAAACACATAGGAACAAGTAAAAAGGAAAAAACCTCTCAATAAACAGAACACTTCAACCTCCTCACAGCCACAAGAGACAAATGAAACAGCCCCACATCCTCCAGTGAATATTACTCCCCCTGTTCTCTCGTCCCTAAATCAAGAGGAGTCAAAGATATAAACCATTCTCTTTTTCCAAATGATACTCTCCTCATAAGGGGAGAATCTTGCATTATTGCAAAGTGATTCCAAAAAGTTTAGATGAATTTCTCTCAGTCTTAAGAGGACTACTAAACAACAACAAATGCAGAATCTACAGCTAGAATATCCCTACAAATACGATGCAGTGAATCTCACAGATAATGGAGATACCTGTACAATTAAAATGGAATCACGTCATTTATCTTGGGCTTCCATTAGCAAAGGAAGTGGTCAAATTAGAAGTATGGAATAAGCATATGGAAAAAATGAGGGGAAAAATTCAAAATTGGGGAATGATGTGGCTCAACCTGGCAGGAAGAAAAATAATGATTAAGGCTCTCTTTTTGGCTTTGCTAATATACCAGTATGCAATAATAATGGCTCCAGCAAGTTCCCCCAAGCAAATGGAATTAATAATCAGAAGTTTCCTCTGGCAAGAAGGAAAACAAGAAAATGAAAAATTCAGCCTAGTTCGGTGGGAGCAAGTTACTCTTCCCTATGAGAAAGGAGGAATAGAAATTCGATTATCAAGATTATGAACATTGCTCTAGGGAAAAAAATAATCTGGAGATTGATAAATGGCAAAGATCAGCGGTGGGAAAAAGATCTAACAAAGAAATATCTAAACTGTCAAAGGACAAAACTGCTCTAATAATTCCAGAATGGCATTGTACCCAAATATGGAAATTGGTGAAAAAGACCCTCCCCCACATACGAGATCAAATATCTAAAAATCCTAGCAATGGAGGAATAATTTCTATATGGGATGATAGAATAATGGGGAAAAACCCTCTAAAACAGCAGCAAAATCTAAAAGGATTGCAAAATTGGATGGAAGAAAAAAATCTCAACACTCTATACTATATTTTTGAGTGGGATCAGAATAATTGGATAAAATGGAGAACGCTAACAATACTTGCAAGACTAAAAAGCCAATGGGAAGCATTGAAATTTCTATTAGTAAGGGCAGCGCCTATCAATAAAGAGGAACAAGATGAGTTTGTTTGGGGTCCAAGCAGTGGAAACTATACAGTGAAATCAGGATATAATCATCTCCAAAAATGCAACAGCCATGAAGACTGGAATCTCTGGAAAGCAGTTTGGAAAAATGAGTGTTTTCCCAAAATCAAAATTTTCATATGGTCTCTTTCGAAAGGTAAAATTCTCACAAGGGAAAATCTAAAAAAAAAAGTTTTCAAGGGCCCTCTAAATGTGTCATGTGCCAAAGGGAGGAAAAAACAATCCAACACTTGTTTATGAACTGCATGATGGCGAGAGAGTGTTAGAAGCAACTGATATGCCCTCTAGAATTAAGCATAAGCTCCTCAACTCAGTTGACAAATCTTCACAAAAACTAGGGAAAAATATACCCTTACACAAAGAGGAAAAAAGTCATACTAAATAGAATATGGAAATGCCTCCCCTCCATTTTATGCTGGAAAATATGGTTAGCTCGAAACAAGTGTATATTCAAAGGACAAAAACCAAGTATAGGGAAGATTCTATCAAAAACTTGGAGTCAAGATTCAGAAATAATAAGTACAAATGGAACAGCAAGAATGGATCAGAACAGCTTACAACAAGAAGAAAAATAAAGGTACATCAAAGCTTTAATAAAAAACAAATCATAAGCTTTAAAAAAAAACAAAGACTGCAAAAAACAAGAAGTGGAATTTACGAATGAATGACATGGAAATGGTTGAATGGATGAAAGAACAAAGGAGATACATTCTATTCTTTGACGGAGCCTCAAAAAACAACCCAGGCAGAGTAGGAGAAGGTGGATTAATTCTAGATCCAAATGGTAAGAGAATAATAACCTATGAATGGAGCCTAGGAGAAATGTCAAACAACAGGGTTGAAGCATATAGTCGACTGCTTGGCACAAAGATTTTAAGTAAAAAAGGGATAAAGGATCCAATAATAATAATGGATTCGGAAATCATAATTGTCGTTATGGAAACTGGAAAGGATTTCAAAAGTTCAGCAATTAGCAAAATAAGCTAGAGAATCAGAATAAGTACAAAAAATCTAGGAACATATCCTTCAAGCATGTTTTAAGAATCCAAAATAAGGATGTTGACAATTTTGACAACAAGGCAGTGGAAAGGTAAATAGGGACTGTGAAAGAGAATAATGAAATATATGAAGAAAATATTCCATAATTCGATATCACATGAACTGTGGAAAGAAATATACAAGTGGACATATTACATCAAATCAAGAAGCAGAACCAATGAAGTATGCATAAATGATCTTCAGACTATCAAGTGCTATCTGCCTCGCACAGAGCTGGGGATCCTCTCAATCCCAAAAATGATCCATTACAATGCAAATCAAGCTAGCAGACGTCCTTCAACTCTGAATAAAGAGGGTATTTGTCTTATCAAACATCATTAGATCTAACATGGTTTCGAATGTCAAATCCAGAATATGGTGGACACCTATGAAGTTAAGGGCAATCGAAATACGCAGGATACCTACAACATCATGTATTCTCACTACTTAGAAAATAATAAATTGAGGCATCCACGCAGCTATTTTCACCATTGGGTAAGAGAAAAGCATCTTGTAAGTATCTTAGTAGGTAATTCAAGTAGTATCTTTGAAGTTGTTAGTAATAAGCATCAGGGCCCCCGGTGGAATCGCTCCTCAGTTCTCCTCATTCCGTAGTCGGATTTTGCTCAGCAAAGCTTAGTAGTAGAAGGATCAAGTGCAGATTGTGCGCTAAGATATAATATTCTCATCAATTAACAAGCAACTCTCAATCCACCGACAGAAGGTAATAGTAACTTCCCCTTATCTAGCTTCAATTCTCAGAATAAAAGTATTATCGATTATTGGCTATGAACTACTCTCACCTCAGTTCAGCATATAGAGAAGCAACCCTATCTTATTAGTATCACTCAATCTCACCCTGCTTCCTTCTTAACCATAATTCAAAGTCTCCCCTCCTCCCCTCGAAGATCTCAAATCTCTTCCCTCGTGAAAACAGAGCTCCCTTTCTCCCTGCCTTATAAGCAGTCCACTACTTCTCCCTCTAACAGTTATTGGATTTTAAATTATTTACAGCAGTGCAAGATTACCAAGGAATTTCTGAAGAAAGTACTCATAGTCCAGAACAATGACAAAAGCACCAAAGACAAAAGAAATAAACAGTCAAATATAAGAGAACATCCTTGAAGCAAATAAAAAACAGTTGACAAAATAAAACAGAGGAGAAAAAAAGGTCTTGCAACCCATTGGAGAAAGCAGAGAAGAATGAGAGTTGCCCGAGCTGCAGGGCCAACAGATTCATGATTGATCGTTTCAACCAAGCAGAGAAAAATGAGAGCTACCTGACCCGCAGGGCCAACAGATTCATGATTGGTCGTTTTAATGGCTTTGTATACAGCAAAGGCTTGTTTTTCAACTTCCGAGTAATTAACTTCAGCACCTTGGAGGTTTGAACTATAAAATGAGATTGGTGCTTCCAGGTTTTGATTGTTAATTTGCGTCAGCACAACTGCATAAGATGTATCAGATGTAAGAGTATATAACATGAAATGATTTGAGAAATTAGGGGTGCTTAAAGCAGGGGCATTTATGATTGATTGTTTGATAGAATCAAATGCCTCTTTTTCTATAGGCCCCCATTTAAACACTGAATTTTTCTTAATCATAGTTTGTAATGGTAGAACAATCTGTGAAAAATCTGGTACAAATATTTTTACAAAGTTAATTTGACCTAAAAATGATTGCATGGATTTTTTATTATGAGGGAATGGAATATTATAAATCTCTTTGATTCGATCTAGATCAATATAAATACCATTCTTTGAAACAATGAATCCCAAGAGTTTACCTTGGTCAAGAGCGAAAAAGGATTTCTTAGGATTGAGTGAAATACCATATCTTTTGCAGCGTTCAAAGATTTGTTTCAGATCATGCAAATGATTTGATCTTTTCTTAGAGAACACAGTAATTTCATCTAAATAGACAACTACTGATTTGTTGATCAGTCCTTTGAATGTTATGTCCATCGCTCTTTGGAACGTAGCTCCAGCATTGATTAACCCGAAAGGCATTTTTTGGTAGCATAAGTTCCCCACTTAGTTTTGAAAGTAGTTTTAAGTATGTCATCAGGATGTACCAAAATTTGGTTATACCCTGAAAAACCATCTAAGAAGGACATTAGTTCAAAACTAGCTATTGAATGTAGAGTTTGCTCCATTATCGGTAGAGGGAAGTTATCCTTTTGACTTGCTTTGTTAAGATTTATAAAATCAATACAAATTCTGATATCACCATTTTTCTTCCTTATTGGCACCATATTGGATACCCAATTTGAAAGTCTAACAGGAAAAATTATCTTAGCTTTCAAGAGTTTGTTTAATTCAGCTTTTATTTGACTCTCTAAGTTAGGATGAATCTTTCTTAATTTCTGTTGTATTAGTTTTTGTTCAAAAAGCATTGGAATCGTATGTTGCATGATAGATGTATCGTATGTTTTTAAATCATCATATTTCCAAGCGAAGACATTTTTATATTTATGCAATAATCTAAGGAACGCAATTCTTTCTTCTAAAGAAAGTCCTAATCCCAAATTGATGTTTTGTGGATTTTCCTCAGTACCAAGGTTTATCAATTCAAATCTCAAAGTAGAACTTTGGAGCTTTGAATTAGTAACCTGTTTAAACATGTCTTTGATGTCATAAAGATCTTCAAGCTTGACCACTGGTTTAGGTATTGAGTTTTCTTCAAACTTTTCCTTCATTTGAAGGTCATGGTCACTTTCATCAATAATTTGATCATCATAGGACTTGTCAGAAGTTAATAAATTTAAAATGCCATCATCGTGATTGAACACTCGCCAGTAAGTGACATTATCAGGAATTGATGGTCTAAAAATTAACTCTACTGAGAATCTATCGGGATTGTAATCTTCAGATGGAAGGAGCTTGGAAGCTACGTTAGCTAGTAGATTTGATGTTGCATTCTGGGATCTAGGGATGGGAGAAATATTGAATGCCAAAAATTGAGATATTAGGTCATGTACCAAGGACTGATAGTGTTTAAGGTGACTAGAAAAGCAATGAATAGTATTTCTAACTTGTCTTATAACAATTTCTAAATCACCGAACACTTTTAAATATTGAACTTTAATACCAATTTCTTTGTAAAGTCCTTGAATTAAGGCTTCATATTCAGCTGTATTATTTGTGCATTCAAATTCCAACCTACATGATAGAATGGTCTTCTCAACCTCAGGACTAACTAAAATACATCCTGCTCCTGCACCTTCACTATATTTAGACCCATCAAAATATAATGACCAAAACAAAGATTTATCTACAATTGTATTTACAGTTTCCTCAGAAATTTTAACACACCTTGATGTATCTGTTTAAGAAAAAATTTCGATTTGAGATGTGAAATTATTAACTGAAAAAGGGGATGTTTGAGCAGTAAAATTGCCAAAGAATGATTCGGATGAGTAATTTCCCAAAACATTATTATTGAATGCTATTGGTTGATTTTCTTGTTCGAACTCAGTAACCGTATGGGTCATATGTTTTTCTCGATCAATCTTTATTTGATTTGGCTTTCGTTTATAAGGTAGCCACATATGAGACCAATCGGTGGAAATATAACCATGAAGATTCTCAGACCAGTCTCTACTCAAAATCGAACCATAGAATTCAGGTATATCAGCGATTAAAATATCAATTCTCTGAACCACTCTTGGATCAACTGATAACCTAATAGTAACTGAGTTGATTTCTCCTAAAACCTGGACCTTAGTTCTATCCAACTGGACAATATGAATTGCAGACTTTTGGGATTCAATGTTCAGTTTAGAACAAACTGAAGCTGGCATTATATTCGAGGAAGCCCCTGAGTCAATCAAACAGTTGTGTAGATTTCTATTATAGATCTCGTAGGTTAAGAGAAAAGGAGGAGTATGGGAATTCGATCTATCTCTGATTAAGACAGCATCAGTAGCTTCCACTCTTCTAGGAGTTGGTTTACCTGTTTCATTAGTAGATTTGGACAATACAGCATTCGAAAGAGGAGAAGAAGGTACAGCATCTAACTCCTTAAGTAGCAATTTTTGTTGATGTTTGAGTTTGCTAAGCTCAAACATAGTGATATTTGCCTTTGTTTTCTTCATATCTTCAATAATGTTGTAGTCCATAGAATCTGTAACTATTCATGTTTTAGATGTTGGAGGTGGATTTGAAGCTGATGGCTAATTTTGAGAAGGTATCGTTGTGGATTTCTTTGAGGGAATTTTCTCTTTTGTAGGAGTACCTATATTCCTTTTCTTCTGAGTTATTTGAACAGGTTCAGGAGTACCCTTACTCCTGATAGTTACAGTGAAAGATTTTTGTTCATTTTCTATATCAGAATTAGGCAAAATAAAGTCCCACATTCCATGACATTCTACAGTTACTTCTTCTTCTAGTTCTTCAAACGATAAGACTATTTCTTCTTCTTCTTCCTCTTCGAGATCTGAGTCTGCATTGGATATAACATTTGGTGGTTTTGGTTCAGTTTTCTTAAAGTTTCTAAATGGTCTTTTGGTTGAAGTCTCAGCTACTTGTTCCTTGATTTCTCATTTCGTTTGACATAGTCTTGAGAACTTTTTGGAGACCCTCCATATCATATGGATCTTTAGCCATTTTCTTCTTT
>APFE031001094.1:2410-27729 GCA_000404065.3 Pinus taeda | reverse complement strand
TTTTCTAAAATAACTTGTTGTTTAGCATTACAGCCCTCAAATACATTGGTTTTATCAAGTTTCTTTTCCTTTACAACCATCAGCAAAAATTGTTTGCATGAATTTATCATTCGTTTCATCTACCCCGAGTTTATGGGAGTATAATTATTCTTGAGCTTATGAGCTCTTACAAAGTATTTGATTCTAACTTTAACAAGTAGATACTTGTTCTTAGCTCTATAGAAGATAGCTTTTTTGTCATACAAGTAAGGACTTCCTAAAACAATTCCACATATATCCAAAGCAATTATGTCTAACTCAACCTCATCCACAAATGTTGACCCAAAAGAAAAGTTGAGTTTGCATTGTCTAGTCGCTTGTAGTTGTACCTTATCATTTAACAGTCCTAATGGGTATGGTTTCTTATGAGGTGTATTCACTAATCCCAAGTTCTTTACAATTGCTTTAGAAATTAAATTTACTTGTGAGCCATTATCAAACAAAGTATCAAACTTTTGATGTTTGGAAATGACTCGAATATGGAAAAGCTCGTGTCTTTTTCTCTCATTTTCTTTGTCAATATTAGATTGTGCATAATTACTAGTAGATGATTCAGAATTCCTACCTTGTATACCTGTGGCTACAATGGTTGTTTCATCTCTTGAGTCCAACCCGAAATATTTCTGAATAGCTGCAGTAGGCTTCTTCTTCTTGCCCTCAAACTTCTTAGGTCTCAACTCCAAATGAAAAATCCAATAGCGCTCATCATTATGCCCATCCTGTTTATAGTGTGTGCATGAAGACTTGCTTTTCTGTGCAGTGTTGGCCTTCCTTGCTTTCCATTTATGTTTTCTTTTATCCTTATTCTTGCTTGTGGTGGGTTGGGATGATCCTCCAACTTATGGACTTCCATACTTTCCTCTAGCTTCTAGATGTGTAGCTTGAACAGATACCTCATCTACACTAGTGGGATTAAACATGAGGATAGTGTGCCTCATGTAGCTGTGTAGACCATGAATGTACTTTGACAGAGTCTTAGGTGATTCTAATGAGATTCCTAGAATCAGTGTTCTGTTTCTAAATTCTTCGGCGTAACCATGTACACTTCGTCCTTTCAACTATCAAAGAGCTCGCCAGCTCATCATGGCTTGCTGGATGTAGGCCAATGGATAGAACTGCTTTTTGATTGTAGAAACAAATTCACTCCAGATAGAAATAGTCTTACCATGTCTCTTCATGTCAGCTTGGGTCTTGCCTTCCCACCAAACCAAGGTAGTGCCTCCAAGGCATATGCTTGCTAGCCGAATCTTGCTCTTGTCTGAATCGATACTCTACACTCTGTAATAAACATCAATTTGTCTAATCCAATTGTCCAACTTTTCTACATTCAAATCTCCATCACATATTGGTAAATCAAATTTAACATCTAGTTTAATAAATGATGTCTTCTTTTTATGTTCAGGGCTATTAGGAGGTGTCAGAAAGCTATCCTCTTTCCCTTTGCCTTTGGAATGGTCATGGAGGAGAGACTCATCAAACTCATCTTCTCCTTTGTCTTATTTGGAGCTTGATGAATCTTCATCATTGTGATTTCTAAAATCCTTATACATTTGTTTTACCATGGGCCTTATGGCTAGGAAACTATGTATGAATTGAGGGTCTGGCCCAACATAACCTTCCTCTGACATTGTCTTCTGAGGATAGACTCTTCCAATTTTAGGATTAGTTTATACCAACTCTCCTTTTCCCAATTTGAGCTTTGATGTAGTTAGCAATCAACAACTAAATCCAGTGCAAGCTTGTCTAACCTTAACATCCTAGAGCTCTGATACCACTTGATCTGAAAATCACTTGTGAGTGATCTCAATTAATTAAGTAACAAAGGTATTATAGACTCATGTGCTAGTGTGTTTCTATGTTATCTTAGGAAATGGATCAACAAGATTTCAAAATACACAGACACTGGGAAACAATAAGAGAAAACACAACAAGCAAATGCAAAAACACAACAATTTAATAAGGAGTTCACCTGATCCTCCTGGGCTACATCTTTAGTCCAACTTTCAATGGCAGCCTTCTTTATTGTGTCTTTAAGAAAAGTTTTTACGATGAGGAGCTCAATTTGAGTCTCCTGAAACAGATGATGCTTAGTAGGGTGGTACTTGGATTCCCCAAGCCACTAGAGTGCACAGACTCCCCCTTACTAAGTCTCGACCTCAACTGGTCTTAATGGGATGAGTCCAGCTTCGTACTCAGTTCCCAATAGATATCCTCTCAGGGATTTCTTGAACCTCTCAAGGTTGGTTTTGTCTGGTTGATGTTTCCTTAGCTCTGTAGATCATCTCGGTTCTTTGTTCTCTGCTATTTGCTTCACTCTTTATTTTATCTCTCTATCTCACTATCTCCCCCTTCGCTCCATGTTTTTTGTTCTCTGTCTATTCGTGGCTTAAAGGCAATCCATCCCTTAACTATTCGCTTTCTCTTCCATCTCTTTGGATCACTTGTTGTTGTTCGCTTGGAATTCCCTACCTCTGTGTCATCGCAATTGTGTAACGTTTCACCCGGAGGTGGCCACTTGTCCTCTCATGAACTGAGCACCAACTCTTCCTCGACGGTTCATTATTTCAGTTACTTTGTAAAATTATTCATCTGCCAGCTCAGCAGTCAAATTGGACTTCAAACCTTTATGCGACATAGTTTATTTCTCCCTCCAAATCTGGTCTCCCATCGGGTGTAATCTCCGCCATTAGATCTAGCACCCCCAGATCCTACGATTATCAGTCTTATCGCACTGTTGACTTGTTTGAACATTAGCCCATGATGAGAGTGGTTTTCTCTCTCATCCGCCAGACACACGCCATCCAATGTGTGGAATCGCTCATTCTCCTCACAAACTTGCTTACCACCCGAAATGTCTCCGATATACTACCGGTTTTGGAGCACGGGACCTGCCTGTTATTTCAATGCTTTTCCCATGGTTTTTCTGGTTTCCTTGTGACCTAGTGCTCAGGGATTTTCCATTTCAAGGGGTTTTTCCCAGCAATGTGTGATAAGTTCTTTGGGATCTCTGCTAATTGTGTATCAGAAACATCCTCTCTTTTCTGATTTGGATTTGCTAATTGCTAGTTTGTGACATTGCGTGGTCTCCATGGGCCAACAGTCAGTGCGCTTTGACCGAGGTCCTCATTGTTCTATGCTAGCTACAAACTGCCACTGTCCAAAAATCTTTCCCTATATCTCTTTGTTCACAAGTTTTTTGAAGTCTTTCATGATTCAAAATAGTCACGGAACTCTGATAGTTTTAAAGGATCCAATTCAGATCAATGAGTGGTATCCTCATGCAACATTATGAGCTCAGAGTCTACCACAAGCACTCCTCTCAACTGGAGAGGAGGAGCCTTGCCAAGACCTCATGCATTGCCAAGTCATACAAATAAATCATGTGAAAATAACATGATACAGAATAATACACAGGAGAGGTGGAGAGTAATGAGAGGGGTTGAGTACAAGAAGAGGGAGTAATGACACTATGACCACATTGATGTAAAACTCAATTTAAATTAATGGAGGAGAGAGCATGGGAGCTTCAATAGGGGGATATTTATCTATAGGAGTAGGAAGGAAAAAATTCTCGATATAAGGCAGACCACCAACAATGAATTCTTAAAACTTTGACTTCTAAATTTTGTGTGAAAATATGTATGTATTCAACTACTAGTACGTAGATATCGATCCATTCCTTCTTAAACATTAGGGGAATACTGGTAAGTATGTGGATTGGATTATCTCGAGGCATCCTGAAATTAAGGAGGTGAGAGCATTCCTTTCCTTGTCCAAGTTGCTTCCAACGTATCCCCTTCTCTTTAAGCACTCTTCCTCTACTAATTTCTCTCCAATGAAATAGGGGAGGCCTATCAATTGAGATATCTAGTGGTCTTGGCTAGATCTGATAGAGAAGAAACTTTTGAAGATGACTTTGAGATCCAAAGCAAGGAATGTCTAGGTGAGGAAGATTTTGGCCTAAACCTTCATTTAAAATAGAAACAATAAGACCAAAGGGGTAATGTGAGGCTCGGTGAATAATTGAGTCTACAAGAGAGAGGTTGTCATAATCTTTCTTGGTACACTTTCACATAACCAAAATAATTTCTATCATGATATTAATAGAAGACTCTAGATCAATTCTATGAGATAGTAGAATCATGCAATGGACTATACTTATGGACATGGGCGCAATGTTAATGACCTTGCATGGTCATTACAACAAGTGTCAATCATCATCACGTTGCCACAAGTGATTACTTGAGATGGAAGTTATGACTCCATGTTGACTCTACCCTCATGTCCATTTAAATCATTTACTGCTTGCTAATGTACTCCTTAGATACAACCCCTATCGGGGTTTTTAGATCTATTTCCAAAATTTTAATGTACTCAACTTCCCATATGGAAGAGAGAATACCTTTTGAGGGGGACTAGAAGACTTCTAGTCACTCATTACATCCCTTGTTGGATAGAAAACTAGTTATATTGTTATAGTTTAATGAACATGGATGGGAATAAAAACTCAGATTTGGGGTAGGAAACTTATCGCTATGGGGATAGGAATCATATGTCACCAACTTGCTAACAATTTTCTTAATTTGGTTCCATCCATTAACATTTTGATCGAGAAGATCATAAAGTTAGAGTCTCCTTCCATAATATATTTAGAGAATCCATGTTATTTGGCAAATCGAGCTCTTTATGAGAGAGTATAGAATCAATTAACATTATTGGTGGCATAGCCTAGGGATCCATAGAAGATATCTAAAGGAGTACCTGATTGATCTCTAAAAATACCACCAAAACCTAGCTCATTTGGATTACCCTTAGAGGCACCATCTATGTTGAGATTGATAATTGATTTAGCCATAGGGTACCATGCAAGTGAAGAAGTGAAGAACCAAATTTTTAGTAACAAGAGCATGCAAGGATCTATGAGGATGTAGAAACATCAATAGGGTTAGAAAAGTACCTTGGTGATGCAAGGCCTTTCTCCTTTAGTATTAATGCCTCAATCATAGCCAATCAAGCAGAGATATCCCTATGTTGTTAGTTCAGATATATGTACTCCATTGTTCATATTTTTTCATCAATATATCCCTATGCACCTCATTGCATTCCAAAAAACTATTTTTTAATGGGGACTTGATGTTCCAATATAACTCCATTGTGTAAAGATATTACTTTTAGCACCCTCGGGTGCGGCCCATGACAAGCACCCAGTCTTCCATGCAGGCTAGAAGGTCTTCATCACTTTTCTCATCATGATCAACTTATACTTCATTATTATCTTGGGAAATTTATTTTTGGACATGATTGGGGGTTCATGAGAAATATCCTCACATAGAAATATGATATTATAGTTTATCATGAGTGCTCCCCTCAACCTCTGAGGAGGATCCTCACTGACACGTCATGCATTTTTTAAGCATAAAAAACTACGTGTGGAAAAAAATTGCGTAGGTTAATACACAAGTGAGGTTGAAAGTAATGAGATGGGCCAAGTTCAATAGGATAGAGCAATCATGATGTTACTACAATGAGGCAAAAGTCACTTTAAATTACCAGTAAAGAGAGTAGGGGAACTCGAAAAGTGGGGACGTTTGTTTATATGAGGGGTGTGAAGATTGACCATGTGGAATTTAACTAAGTAGAAGGAGGAGCAAATTCTCCATTAAAGGAGATTGTGTCTACAATTAAAGCTTGAAACCTTACCTTCTAAAATTAATCTAAAAAATATGTTTATATTCAGTTGCTAGCACATATATATTGAATTGTTCTGTTTTAAAATTTAGGGTAGTACTAGTAAGATGGTGGACTAGACTACCTTGAGGCATGTCAAAGTTGATGAAGTAAGAGCATTCCTTTGCTTCTCTATGCCACCGATAATAAATCCCATCCTCCACCAACACATGCTCTGCATTGCAATAGGGGAGGCCAATCAATGGAGATATACAATTGTCTTTGTTAGATTAGATAGAGATGAAAACTGTAAAGGTTACCTCAAGACATATAGAAATGGATAACCAGGAAATGAAGACTTTGGCCTACCCCTTTGATCAAAATTGAGACAACAAGAACAAAGTGGTAATGTGAAAATGGGTGAATCATAGAGTATTCTAGAGAGAGTTTTCATAATATTTCTTGGCAGAAATCAATATGACCAAAATAATCCCTATTGCGATAATAACATAAGCCTGCAGATGAATTCTATGAGATAAGAACATCTAGTAGTGAAATATCTTTGTGAAAAAAAGTGAAAGGTTAATGGTATTACATGATCAATACAAAAAGTGGAAAGAATCATCACTCTACCACCAGTGATTAGTTGAGGTGATAGCTTTGATTCCATGTTGATTCTACCCTCACTTTCGTTTAAATCAATTATTGCTTCCTCAGGCACTCATTAGGTACCACCGTAATCGAGAGTTTGCAGATCCTTTTCGAGGAGTTAAAGGAAGTTACCTTTCCATATCAAAGAGGAAAGATCTTTTCATGGGGATCACAATACTTCCATATTTTTGTTCCATCCCTTATTGGCTAGAAAATCAAGTAGTTTGTTACTAATCCAATGAACATGAGAGGGAAGATCAACTGAGATTTGGGGTAGTATACTTGCGAATTTTGAGTTGTGAAGCTCAAGCCACCAAATTTTTAAAACCAATTATATTTTGGTTCCATTCATTATGTTGTTGATGGAGGACATCACAAGGCTAGAGTCTCCTTCCAAAGTTAGTTTGGAGAATCCACGTTGGTTGGAAAATAAAAGTCCTTATGAGAGGACGTACAACTTTGTAACATTATTTTTGGCATAGCCTAGGCATACATAGAAGAGAGAAAAAGAGTTCCAAACTAATCTTTAAAAATAGCAACAAAAACTACCTTACATGGATTGAATTTGGAGGCACCATTAAACTTGAGCTTGATAAATCCTCTAGGAAGGTCGAACTAATAAAGTCGAGAAGTGATAGATTTTGAATGGGAAGTGGTAGGGATAAAGGGCTAGTGAAATGTTAGGCTTGGTTAGAATGAAAAAATCCTATGCATATTTTGTCTAATATTAAACATACTATTTGAAAAGGGGCATTGTTTCATTGATATTTAAGAGAACTTGCGACCACAAAAAGTCAAGAAAGAAAGAGGAAGATCCAAACATTGTGTGTCTCTCTCTTTCTAGATTGATCATAAAATAATCTCAGGAAGATAACCCAAGGTCTTTTATTTATTATGTTGCGAAAGGTTGAGCAATTCTAGCTATTTTTGAAACATATGTAAGACTTGAAACCATAATGCTTCCATATATGAGCATGAATTGAAGAGAAGATCCATATTTTCTTCCATCATCCGACACAAGTAATAAATTAGTGGATTCTATTTCATTAGGCTTAATTAAAAGCATTATAAAACATTAATAATCCCACTCTTATCACTTTTACTCATTGTTTATATTACAGTAGGTTATGAAGGAGTTGTGGTGAAAGACTTGATAAACTATTTGAATGTTCATATTAACTAATTTATGTTAATATGAATTTCATATGTAGAAAAAAATCATATTAAAACTAATTATTATTAGTTTAAAATTGGTAATAATAAAATATTTCAATATCATAGGGGGCATCTCAATTGGTGATAGAAGTGATGTGAAATTATGTAACCAAGAGATCCAAGGTGCAATCCCTGGGCTGTGACATAATCTACAAAGAGGAGGGCATATCGACGGCCCCCAAAAGTATAGTTGTAGAAGCAAAAATCGACCCAATATAATGAAAGTACAAGACCCATCCAGTTGTTGATTCCTCTGAGTTACAAAAAGGATAATAAAATATTTTAATACACAAAAGGAAAAAATAGTTGAAAATTAAAAATATTAATTAATAAAAGGCATATGTGTAATTCATTTGTTTTCTTAAATAAAACTAAAATGTTTAAGTTAAAAAACATTAATAATAAAAATTAAAATAAATATAATTTATAAGTAAAATATTTCAATGGCCATATTAAATAAAGTATTTCAAAATTTCAACTATGTTCTTAAATAAAATTAATATGTTGAAATTAAAAAATATTAATAATGAAAAAGAAAATTAAAGATAATTATTAAGTAAAATATTTCAATGCCCATATTAAATAAAATATTTCAACCATGTATATATTATATACAGTTAAAAAAAATATTATATATATATATATATATGCAATTTGAAAATAATTTATGGTTAAAACATTTGAATTAATTTTACTATTGCAAATTTTGGCTCCTTTTAAGTATACTTTAAGTAAATTTTATATGAAGTATAACAAAGATTTGTTGGAAGTGTCTAAGAGGATTTTCAAGTCCTTGAATTCATTTATGTATTCAAAAATACAATTTAATTAATAAAAACTTGCACTTACACACACACACACACACAATGAATCTATCAAGTATCGAGAGGGACCAAATACTTTTTCATCTTTTTCATTCTCAAAGAGATTGAACATCAAAAGATTTTATCATGGATCACATATTTGTTCATCTTTTGCATTCTAAAAGAGATTTGAACATCAAAAGAATTGATCACTTTTGACACTTCCTAAATCTCTAGTTAATATGGATCAATACTCATTTATTTCACAATATAGTCATTTTAGAAGCTTATGGTGAGATGATTAAACATACTAACCATTCATGACATGAAGGAAATTAACAAAACTTTTGTATGATTAATGATTTTTTAGTGCTTGTGGTTTTAGGAACTTAGCTAGCTTGGTGCATTAAAAGGGAGTTGATAATGAAGAAGTGTGTTGAAATTTCATAAAATGGATAATGTGGAAGTAAAATCCTACTTTCAATTAGTTATTTTTTTAATAAAATGTTTAGTATTAAAAAAGGTTCAATGTTTACAATTTCAATAATTTGATATACAAATTAAAATATAATTTTTAATAAATATTTTTTAATTTTCTAACGCCAATAGTGCTACTAAACCAAAATCCCTCTGAAGGAATATTATATTGATTTAATTGATCATCTCTTTATGTCTATTTTCTTTCCTTTTTGAATCTCGTCAAATCAAAACTAGTTTTTAGTTTCGACTTTTAGCACTAACAATGTTGTTATCCACCAACAACAACAATCTCAACTTCATTAAAATTGAACTACAAAGATCAAATTCTATATTGATGCTTTAGCACGAATGCTTAATTTTAAATATCCATATGACCATTGTCAATACTAGGGGCTTGTTCCCAAATGTGCTAAGGCCTACCACCCTTATTAGTTAGTATCTTCAAATTATAACAAAATTTTTAAAATATAATTGTTAATTTGGCATCTCACAGACAATTCCCCTCTTTTGGACAACCTTCCTCATCTAGAGAAGACCCTATTTTCCCCTAGAAAAAATTAATTTCGTCAGTGAAATATATATTTTTAATGTGAAAACCTACATGTACACAAAATTACAAAGTCAACTCTAAAGACAGATTGGGTCTCCTCCAATTCGTATAAATATACCTCATGTCATATGTTTTCAAGGAACCATTTCACACATCTTCTTCTCTTTGGAGGATTGTACAAGTCTAAAATTTTAGATATTCATTCACAATTGCGAGTAGGAGAGAGATAATTTCAGGAGGGCCAAAATATGTCTTTGGGAAGCCTTTGACCAGTGTTGAATTTTTAGATTTTTAGCATACTTTGACATGCTTTGACTTCTGATTTGGATTTGTTCTTGGAGGACAAATTCTTTGGCACATATATTGAGGTTTTTTGGGCACTTTGACAATAGTTTACTATAGACTTTGATTGCAAGCTTAACCATGGACTTTCTCTCTCCATTGACCAAGTTTGATCGATTTATTTGGGGTTGTTTCAACTGAGAATTGATTTACTTAGAAGGCCGAATATTTTGACCCCTGACTAAGCTTGTTTGGAGGTTGTTTGACTATTAACATGTAATTGGTTAGGGAACCTTTGAATATTGTTGAATTCTTTGACTAGATTTGACTTTTGGGCTCCTCTCTTGGATTTTGGATATTGGTTTATTAGAACGTCAAAGTTGTTGACCCTTGACTGTTAGTTGTTCAATTTAATCATTGTATCTCTCTACTAAGCATTTTATGACAATATAATAAGAAGAAGAATTTCAAGTTGTTGCCTGCCTTACAGGGTTTTTCAGTTCTCTTTGAATAAATTTGGTGTCTCTTGATATTTCTCTCTATTGTCTTGTATTATACATTGCATTACTATTATATCTACAGCTTCTACTTATCATTGGAAGATTCAATTTGATATCTATTTGAAGAAATGATTGGGTTAATTGATTGTGACAACATAGAACAATGTAATACTAACATGGTATTATAGCTAAGGTAAAGATAAGCCCATATGGGACAAGAGACTGACGAAATCATGTTTACAAGAAGTTGAAGGAGCCTATATGATTTGATCAAGATATCTACCTCTTTCTTCAAGGATAATGAGAAGCTATGTGACTCATCAAATTTTGCATCTTGGAAGATCAGGTTGGAAGTGATATTGTATGAAAATGATGTACTAGAATATGTGGAAGGAAAATTTTCTTAGCCTCCCAACAATGCTCCTACTACCACCAAATCCAAGTATAAGAAAGGTGCGCTCAAGGCTAAGAAAATTCTTATTGATTCCTTGTAAGATCATTTGCTTGTTTATGTTAAAAATTTGAAGAAGTCTAAGCAAATATATGAGAATCTAGCTGGAATATATGAGGTCAATGACTTGAATCATATCCTCTCCTTGAACAATAAACTCAAGGAATTGAAGAAGAAAAAGGGGGGGTTTGTGCAATCCTATGTCATGAGGGTATCCCAACTAAGGGATCAATTGCAAACTGTTGGTGAACATATATCTAATAGGGAGTTAGTGATGGTAACCATTTAAGTTCTTCCTCATATTTGGGAACACTTCATTACTACTATAAGAAACCATAATATATTGCTGACATTTGATGAACTTGTTGGTAAATGCACTCATGAGGAAACTAGGATGATTACCAAAGGGGAACCCTCTACATTTTCTTCCCAATAAAAGAAGAACAAAGGAAGAGGGAGACCATCTAAAAGAAATTCCCCATATTCTATGGACTCCAATAGGACATTCAAAAAGTAATTATAAAAATTTGATTGCCACACTACCACAGGCATGGCCATTATGCCCAAGAATTCCCAGAAAAGAGAGAAGATCTAAGGTCCAATTGAGGTTTTAAAAACAATAGGTTCAATGATAAAAGAATAGGAGAGGATAGAAGAAGAGGTGATGACAAAAGAAGAAGTACCCATGATGATCAGGAAGAAGGCTATCATCTGCAAAATAGATCAAGGAACTCCAGGTATGAAAACAATGTTGTCACTGGTCAATTTGAAGGTATTCTTATTTCCACTTTTTCTATTTCCTCTCCTCTATATTCTTGTGATAGCTAGTTGGTAGATAGTGTAGTTACTAGACATTTATTTCGGTATAAGGAAGTCCCCTCAAATCTAGTTGAGAGGGAGTCAATTTTAAATATCATTCTTGGGGAAAACTCCACTCATCATGTGAAGGGATTGGTTTTGTCAAAGTTAATTTAGATGTTGGGGAATTCATTCTTCTTCATGATGTGATGTATTTTCCAAGAATAAAGAGGAAATTGGTATCAATATCTCCCTTGGAAGAAAAAAATGGATGAGAGTTTCCTTCCTAAAAGGAAAGGTACTCACATGGCCTATGTGATTATCACATGAGAGATTATTTCACCTTGGGGTCTAGGATTGAAGGAGTCTACAGAGAAAATGGAAGACCACTCTAAGATATGGTCCATGGTATCAATCATCAAAATGAGCTATGTCACCCAAGGTTGGCATAACAACATTATGGACCCTTGTCTAAAGCGAAGAATTTGGTTTCAAGGATGCCTAATGCTCAAGCTAGTCATGATGGAGTATGTCTAGGATGTGCCAGTGGAAAGAAGACAAGGGCATCATTCCCCTCGACCAAAAATAGGACTAATGGTATATTTCAACTCATCCATTCTGATTTATGTGGACCTACGCAAATGCACTCTATTGGTAGCCATCTCTACTACATAATCTTTGTTAATGACTAATCCAAGAAATCGTGGCTATTGTATTGGAAGAATAAAGACAAGGAATTTAATATGTTCAAGGGATTCACGGTGCTGATAGAGAATCAAACAATGAACATAATTAAATTTTTTAGGTCTGACAATGGTGGAGAATATACCTCAAATGATTTCATAGACTTTTTCAAGGAGGTTGGAGTCAAGAAAGAGACTATTGTACAATATAATACCAAGCAAAAAAGTATGTTTGAAACAAATAATATGTATATTATGGAAGTTGTTGGTGTTCAGCTATGAATCATACAATTCACCCAATCCCACATTAATTTTCAACCCAATGCTTGGCCGATTATTTGAAGGCTATCATGCAAGGTATATGTAGGCCATAGCTTCCCTACCGAGCATTGAACATTCAATCATAGATGTAACAATGTGTAATAGAAAGTAATAACTATAACAACAACCAAAGTAACATCAAGTTAAGACTCACAACAACACACTGATAAATCATTACATCGAAAGAAAATAATGCAATGGAAATAAACCTACACACAAAACTAATCCAACAACCCCTAGTGAGGAGAGTGGGCCCAACTCTCTGATCCGAGCTGCGGCAAGATCAAGAACTATGAAATTCTTGAAATATCATAAATTGTATTAATCAAATAACATTATAGAGGTGTGATGTTACAACTCATAATTATCATGTATCTCTTAGCGATGGCTTTCCCAGTGCCATAACGCTACTTATACATTTCATTTAACAATTCACAATTCCTAAGGTTATGGCAGTTGGCTGCCTACAAATACATAACGATTCTCAAGATAGAACAAAATATAAAGATAGCACTTGCCCTAGTCAATAATTTGAACCACCATTGCAGCTGATATCCAAATATAGCACTGCCAGCTTGAAAGTCATCATATATTGAATCGTGATCTTGATCATCATTCCTTTGAATCTACAAGGAAACTTAATTTAGCAAGTCACTTTAGGAAATAATCCCCTACGACTATGCTTCATTGATTAATAATTCACAAAGACATGAAAATAGGTATACCTTTGTTGTTTAGAATAAAAATCGACTAATAAGGACATGAAATGAGTATAGGAAAGGGATGAAAATACAGGTAAAAAGTAGGCAAATTTTGTAACAAACATCTCCCCCCACCTAGCCTTTCTACATGTCCTCATGCAGCTCATCTTCTGCTCAGCTTTGGGTTAGAGCTACTGTGCTCACCATGAAGCTGTGCAAGGTCATATTTTGTGGCAATTTCTGTTCCAGGAACCTTATATCCATCTATGTGAAGGACTTCATTCCACCAATCCTTGTCTACCACATAAGATGGTGTGCATTGCTCAACTGGTAGCCAAATAATGGGAAACCGAAATATCAAACCCATCCATCGGGTCCCACAATGTTGAATACATGTGATATGTCGTGGTATTCTTTCCAAAACTAGAACAAAATTAGCAGCTCCAAAAGGGGCATGCCCTTACTGCGCATGATGAAAAAATCCATCAGTTCTCACAATTGTCCTAGGCGTCCTCCTGACAAGTAAAAACCTGCTTTGTATACATGTTAGTGCACCACTTCTGTGTTTCCAACATCTAACCCTTTCATCCTTCTATTTCCAAGAAGGTATGATGTCTGTTAAAAACATTCATAGCCTGACAATTCTCCTTCGAATGAGAAGTGGTTTGTTCACTTGGTTCTCTTCGAACATGTCGAAGGCTTTATTCCATTTAACCTGGTTAATAATGAAGGAGGTGAAGGTTCTTAGCTGAATATCCCCCACATATGGCCTTGGATTGAACGATTGATCATTCCCCATAAAATAATCGTGCATGTAGAGTTTGCACATTAAGTGTTGGTTCATGATATTGTTACCCCTAAGGATTCACAAAAATTGTATTGGATCTTGGATCTCATGACTTATTTCTTGATGGATGCTCTCCAAAGAGAAGAAGAGGTATTTTTAATGGAGGAATAGAGCATAAATATGAGTAGGACGTTAGCACGTCATTGCCTACTGTGCTAGAGAAAACATTTCATCTTTGTCATCCTTCAGTAGTTGCACTTTCTTTTCTAATTCCTTAATCTTCTTCTACTACTTCTCCTATTTCTTCTTTGCTTTCTCTATTTGGGTCATATAATCAATTACCATTTTCAAAGCTTGTTCGTGAATTCCTCTCACTCATTCCTAGTAGGCTTCGAAAGGGATAGACCCCTGTTGAAGGTGACACGCAGTAGCTTGCCATTTCTAAATTTTTACAATTAACAGGAATTCCCACAAATCAAACATATGAAAAAGTGACTCAGTTTGTACGGCAGTTGAAGTTGTAGGCTTGTCTTCAATCTACAATACTAATGAAGTGGTTTCCGCTCCAAGATTTACGTCAATCTAACTGACATTCCTCTTATACTTCCTCACCCATCTCCTTAAGTGTAACAATTGCTTCCTTAGCTTAATAATTTCCATTTTAAATTACATATTATCCTCAACTAGCTCCTATTTCACCCTTATTTCTTCCTTCCACTCCACAACTCGAGGGATGGCCCCCATATCTTCTTCCATGGATCTTAGAACTTCAATGTCTTTCCTGAATGGCTCTGGAGCCACTACATGCCCTTGTGGAGTAGAATTTTCAACACCCTTTTCCTATAGCTACTCTATTGCATGGTCATCTTCTTCCATTCACTCAAAAAATTGTTATGGCCCTTGCGCCTTTTTACCAACAACATTTTCTTCCAATCGCTTTATGGAAATACCATCAGCCATAATTTCTTCAACTTTCCCTTTGGCCAAAAATGGTTGTTGTGTAATAGTGTCTACTACCAGTTCATTAATTTGCCCAATTTTTCCACCCGTCAACACTGATTCTTGTGTGACAGTGTTGACAATGGTGCCCATAGTTGTCCCTACAAGTATTATTATCATGGGAGAGATCATTTATTTCACCGAGCATCTAGGGGAGAGAAATTATCTTGCTCTTCTTGCCAGGGAAGTGGAAAGTAGAGAACAAGGGATATCCTCCTCAATCTCCATCCTTTCATCACCTACTGCGTCAAGTCCTTCAATCCTTCCCCTTTATCTACTAGTGGTTCTGCACTCTCCTTCTCCTTTTCATCTGATGCCACCTGTTCTTCTATTTCAGCTGCTTACTCTAAAGTTGATGCTAGTTCTTGTGTAACAACAGTGACTACAGCTCTTGTTTCTTCCATCGGTTCCTCCACCACTTTTGCAGATGACGTTGGTTATTGTGTAACAGCACCACATGAATTTTCTTCCACTTTCATCAATTCTTCCATCAATTTAGCAATCAACGTTGGTTCTTTTGTAACAGTGTCACTTGTGCTTCATTCCACTTTCATTGCTCTTGCCTCCAGGTTGGAAGTCGACAATGGTTCTTGTGTAGTAGCATCATTCGTGGCTTCTTCATCTACCACTAATTATTCTTCCTCTGTTGTTGGCATCATGGCCGCAAGTTCCACTTCTTCTAATTCAATGAACTGTGGCCAAGCCACGAAAGTCTGTGATAGGGCATGCACCTCCAGCAACCTAAAAAGCCCATGGTTTGTGAGTACTGCCAATGCTTTGTGTGACCGAAGAGTAGATGGTGCCATTAAGTAAATGTTATTCCATAAGAAATATGGCATATCCAAAGAATGCACATGATAGAACCGAAGGCATGCAAGAAGTTTCAAATAGTATTTGAACAAGGTAGATGGTCGACCTTCACAAGTAACTTATCGCATAATGAAGTATGTGACCTTAGCCCATGGATGTGGCAAGGATTTTTGATAGTATCACCTTCCCTTATGAGCCATGGTTTCTCTTACCTGCAAGAATAATTCCAAAAATTATTGTAAGGGTGATTTTAGGATGAACCATTTATGCCCTTCTTATGACAACCCACTGAAATTCAAGATAATTTATTTAGTGACAAAAATTTCTAGCCCAAAGACTCTCGAATAATTCTTGCCCAAATTCAATGAAAATTTGATTATAACGACTTCATCGAATCCCTGTAACCTCTAAAAATAGGTGTTTCATCCTGCATCTTGAAAAACCTACCATACATCCGCATGGTTCCAAACCTGTGTTGTATCTTCTAGTTCGTGCCTAACAACTTGCCGACCCATTCTGCTAGTTTCTATATAGTAGCACTCGGAGTAGCAGAAAAACTGTTGAGGAGAGTATTAGCCAGTAAAGGTGTGATGATAGGGATTTTGATGGAAAAGGATGTGGTGATAGGGAAATCTGAGCAAATGTTATGGGGAAAATCCATGGTAGATAGTGGTAATAATGGAAATTATTATAGCGCATTGGAAAGGACTGTAATTCAATGCAATTGTATGTGGTTCAAGTTCTAATGCATATGGATAAATGTGCAAGGTATGGTGGGGATCAGAATAATGATCGTGGAATGTATGAGTTGGCACGAGGTTGAACAACGATAATGATGAATCATCATTGCTATTAAATACGACATATTTAACATTAAATATGATACCTTTCCCCAACTAAGGGATGACCATCCACGATCATGACTAGTCATTTCATAGGTGAAATATCAATCAAATCCATAAATTCATTCAGGGACATACCTCACACCTTACCTTGAGGAGTAACAACACCAGTGAAGTACTTAGACGAAATCAACATCCACATAGTAAGAACACCAGGGGAGTAAAAATGCTAGTGGAGTAGTAGCACCAGTGAAGTACCTGCAAGAAAAATAATGATAGAGTAGTAACAACATTTTATTATATATATATATATATATATATATATATATAATATTATATAATATTATATATATAGTAATATATATATATATTATATATATTATATATATATATATAGATATTAATATATTATATATATATATATGTATGTATTTTTTATTTTTATTTTTAATTAAACTAAAGGTGCAGAGGAAGAGTTCTTTACACTAACAATATCGAAACCAATATTATCAAAAAGATGTTTAATAAAGGAGTATTTAGAAGCTGGATGGTGATACAAACTGAGGCGATGTACATTTACAATCAGGGGAGTATGTGCCTCATCAATTGTTACAAGTCTAATAGTCTCATTATCAAACACCGTGTCAACTTCATATGGTTCAGTCCATCTAGAGGAGAGTTTTCCTTTAAAATATTTGAACCAAGAGTCATAGAGAAACATCTAATATTCTCTTTGAAAAACTTTTTTCTTGATGAATTTTTCATCCAATTTAGTTTGTTGTTGTTGAATCAAAATAGGGTTCTAGACAAATATCATACGAATTTCATCTAATTCATTTAATTGTTCGAGTCAGTGTTTCTAGGCTTTTGAAATATCCAAACCTACTTCAAGGGTTTTCCTGACCATCTTAATTTCAAATTGTACTAGAAATAAAGGTGATTTCCCATAGACAAGCTCGCACGGTGGAAATCATGTTGTGTTCTGCCATGTTGTTCTATACGTACAAAGTGCCTCAGGAAGATTTTTGTCCCAATTTCAATGATGGTTTTCTACAACCTATGTAAGGATATTCTCCAGTACTTTATTTGTACTCTCGACTTGCATTCACCTGAGGGTGATATGGAAACGTCACCCTCTGCTTCATTTCATACTTCTTCATAAGTCTTCCTATCAGATGTGATGTGAACTACACCCCTTCATCTAAAACTATCTCTCTAGGAGCTTCGTACCGGGAAAAAATTTCTTCAAGTAAGAAGTTTGATACAACCTATTATGTTGCTTTCACAACAGCCTTGGACTCTACCCACTTTGTTACATAATTTTTGTAGACTAGAATGCAGGCCTTCTAATGTGAAGGTGGATTAAATGGCCCAACAAAATTGAAAACCCATTTATCCAAGGGTTGAAGATCTAATTGAGGTTGTAACGACATCACATCTAACCGACCAGGTTTTCCCATCTATTGGAAACTATCTCACCCTCAAACATATTTCCTTGCATTATGAAAAATAGAGGGCCGATAGTACCCCATCTATAACACCTTATGACCTGTCCTTTTATTTGCAAGATTCCCTCCACAAGGGCCATCGTGAGCAACTCTCATGACATCATAGATGTCATCTTCACCTATGAAGTGACAAATTTGTTGATCAGTCCTGTATAAAAGAGGTATACATCTATCCACAAATAGCAAGCACTATGATGGATAACCTTTCACTGCTCTCTGTATGACAAATGTTCAGGTACTTTTATTTTAGCAATATAGTTAGCAATATCTACATATCATGGAGTGTAATTAGAAATTGCAAAGATATGTCCATCTAGAAAAGTATTCTCTACAGGTGTACCTTCATCACTAGTATCCATCGTAGACAGGAAACCTGCAACTAAATTATCTTTCCATGGCTTATCTATAATGATAATATCAAATTCTTGAATTAATAATAACAATCTCATAATACAACTAGGAGTTAACAGTTTATTCATCATATACCGGATGGTTATATGATTAGTGTGCACTAATGTGGGATACCCTATAATGTAAATCTAGAACTTATT
Organism: Pinus taeda; assembly: GCA_000404065.3. Taxonomy (NCBI): domain Eukaryota; kingdom Viridiplantae; phylum Streptophyta; class Pinopsida; order Pinales; family Pinaceae; genus Pinus; species Pinus taeda. The sequence continues at coordinate 9,091 of APFE031001094.1, read as the reverse complement.
AATAACATAAATAATAGCCAAAAAATCCTTTTCAGTTACCGTATAGTTCAGTTCAGTAGGAGTCATTTTTTTGCTGATGTAATCAATTGCGTAAGTTTTCTTGCCCTCCTATTGTCCCAGGACTGCCCCCAGTACTATGTGAGAAGCATGTGTAGAGATATGAAACGAGAGCTTCCATTCAAGACCACATAATATTGGAGCTCTAGAAACTACTTCTTTGATTTCCACAAAGTCTATTTCACATTCAACTATCCACACAAATTGTGCATCCTTAGGTAACAATTGAAAAGTGGGAATATTATCTTAGAAATTTTTTCTATAAAAATTCTATAATAGCTAGCATAAATGATGAAACTATGCACCTGTGTTGGTGTCTTCGGTGCATGAAAATTTAGTATTACCTCTACCTTGGCAAGATCAACCTGAATTCCTACAGCTGAAAGCCGGTATCCCAACACTATTCCTTCTTTCATCATCATATGGCATTTCACAGTACTAAGAGAAACATCTTTTTTCTTACATCTTTTATGCACTTTCTCTAATTTTTCCAGAGCTTTTTCAAAAGAATCCCCATATGGGGTGAAGTCATCCATGTAGATTTCAACACTATCATTGACTAGATCAGAAAAAGTTCCTAATATTGCCCATTGAAAGGTAGCAGGTGAATTACAGATACTAAATGGGAGGACCTAATATGCAAAGGTTCCCCAAGAGGATGTGAAGGTAGTTTTATCTTGATCCCTAAGATCAATTTGGATCTAGTTGTACCCACTAAATCCATCCAGAAAGGAGAAGAAGTTATTTCCGACTAATATATCAAGAACATGGTCAATAAAGGGTAAGGAAAATGATCTTTTTGAGTTGCTTTATTTAATTCCCTCTAATTAACACAAATATTCCACTTGCCATTCTTCTTCGGAACAATGAATAGTGGGTACACCCATTGACTGTCTTAGATTTGGGTAAATAAATCCCACATCTAATAGCTTCTATAGTTTGTCTTGAATAATGTTCTTTAAAGCAATATTCATTCTTCTTTGTGGTTTCCTAATAGGTCGACATTCTTCTTTAATGTATATGTGATGACTACATAAGTCAATAGGGATTCTTTTCATATCTGTATATTCCCAAGTGAAGGCTTGTTTCTCTTCCTAAAGTATTTTTAGTAACCGTTCAGAATGGGAAGGTGAAATATCAGGAATAACATTCAACATTCTCTCTGGTTCAATTTTTACAGGAACATTGTTATGGGGTACAATTACAGGAACATTTTCAACTTTAGTCTCTAGTTCAATGGCTTCATGAACATTTAAACTCATAACATATTCAAATATCTAGTGGGTTGAATAAAAAATGGAGTTTGGGCTACTGATAAAGGTACTAATGGCATCATCCTTTGTTTCATCCTTAAAATAGAGGGCCTCATCAATGGTAAGAATTGGTCTAATTTCTTCATTTTTAGGTTCATGCCCTTTCGTAGGTAGAGATTTTTGTATTAAGATAAATATTGGTTTATCTAGTGAACTTGGCTCTACAAGGGGATAAAGGATAATATTCTTTTTAACTTTTCCACATTGGATATTACCATAATTCATGATCGACACCCAATATAAGCCTTTGCAGTCAGAAGCCATGGTCTTCCTAAAATCGAAGGATGCCCATCAGCTAGGGATTGGGTATGTAATACCAAAAGGTTGATAGGGTACTACCACGAGTCTACTGAAATGGTTATATCTTCCAACTTCCCTATGAGTCTTATAGTATATTGATCTTCCCATTCTAGGATGATGGGAGTTGGTTCAAGGTTTCAGAAGCCCAAGGTAATCATAGTTGTAGAAGTTATGACATTAATTGATGCCCCAAATTCTACTAGCGCATTTGGGATATCAACCCCATTAATAAATAATGTAAGAACCAGGTTCCCTAGATCCCCACATTTAACTAGTTTAGTCTTCCCCAACATTATGTCTGATAATTTTACCATAACATGAATAGTGAGTGGAGCCTTTGGTTTTCTTCCATGCTTCTTAGAGAAATATTCTTTGATCATTTTGGCATAAGTCAATACGTCCCTCATGGCCTAAAGTAATGGGATTTTGTCAAATAAATTTTGCAATTCCCTTAGAAAGTAAAATTTAGGAAAAGGACTTTGTTTGCTCAAGGAGAGTCTCCTAGGATAAGGTGGACTAGTCTCACATCCTCTAGTAAAAAATGATTGAGAGGGGAGTTGTTGTTCCATAGGATTTTTCGTTAATTCATCCCGATTTGTTCTAGTACAATTCCTAGGTTCCAATTATGAGACTTCATCATCAATATGTTCAACAATTATTAGTGAATTCTGATTATTTACCACCCGACCAGACCGGAGTTGTAATTCATTACATTCCACGGTGGTAATACTATATGCAGGAAGGTTGAGTGTCTCAACCTGTAGAGCCCCCCTATTATTTGGATTTAGGTTGAATTGAACATGTAATTATAGATGAAGTGGAGGATTACTATTGGAGGCTTTAGAAGGAAGTAGTAACTGCAGTTGTGGCATAGGCTGGGAGAACTATCCTGAAGGAGGGCGAGGTCCACGCCAATTCTGGGACCATGAAGGGGTTAGAGTAGATTGAGGGAACAATGGTTTCCAGGGCATTGGATATTGACAAGAGTGCATCCGTGAAGGTGAAAAAGGTATAGAGTTAGGTTCAAAATTTAAATTATTAAAATACTGAGAGGGGTCTTGATGCATACCTTGATTAACGTTTTGTGGTCATGGTTGTCATGTCTTCCCTGATCCCATGAAGTACAACTCATCTATCTCTTTATTTTCTCCCTGAAAAACTATGTTCAACCCAAGAAGATAAGGATAAGTTTTAGTGGAATGACTCTGCTCACATATCACATAGGTCTCAACAATATTCGGTGGACATTCTTTCAGTGGGTGCTTCTTCCTGCATTGAGGGTAGAAAAAGGATATAGCCTTCTCTGCTTCCATCTAATTTTGTTTCACCTGTAGAATGTATAGCTCTGTGGATAGTGTGCTTAATATATCGGTCCTCAAGTTGTCCAACAAGTTTCCAATTTCTTCTTTCGTAACTCCATTGTTGGATGTCTTTAGTGTTCGGATCCCCTGACTATGCCTCGTAGCTCCACATGAACACATAATGCTAATTCATAGATGGTGTCAAATTCTTCCTTGTATATATCTCCCTTTCCTGCTACATTCAAAAGTTCCAAAGATTCCTTCCTTAGTGCCTGGAGAAAACTTATCTTCAAGATGTCCTTATCCATATCACTATGGCCTAATCTTTGCAAACTATATTTGGAACGTTGCATAAAGTCCTGCATGTTCTCATCCTCTTTCTGTATAATCTTAAAGATTTATTCCTTAACATCTCATGATTTGCAGTAGTCTTGATATTTTTCAAGGAAAATTATCTTCATATCATCCCATGTAGTAATAGATCATCCTCCTAAACCCATGAACCATCTCAAAGTTGTTCCCTTCAAATTGGTGGGAAATATCTTCAATTTTTTGGCATCAGAAATATAATCATACCCCCGACAAACAATGCTAAATTCAAAAAATAATGTGTCTAGATTTTCTTAGGAAATACCATGAAAGTTAGGTAATGTTGTCAAAGGTATAGGCTTCATAGGCGCATCACCCCTGATATCTCCAATTGGGAACTCAGTCGAAGAAGTTATAGGAGCCATTAATATCTTCCAATATTTACTTGGAATCTCAACAAGTTCTGGTTGTTCTATAACATGTGGCTCAAGCTATTTAACAATACTTCCTCAGTCAAATGGTGTAGAGAGTTTCCTAAAGTCTTCTTCTTTTGAACTCACAATGTTTAGTTCCTCTGATCCTCTTCTCTATAATTCTACTTCCTGAAATTGCGCTTTTGTTATTGGGGGAGATTTTGGTTGTGAAACTGACTACCCTAATAGAATCTTGCGACGATGCTCTGAACTCAACTTTTGAAATTATTTCTTGGATGTAGGTGTTTCCCATTATATCTTTCCTTCCTCTTTCTCAGGGTCTTCCTCTACCCCTTTTATTTGTCTTTGTTCATGCAATTAGAAAATAAAAGGAAAATATTCAAGAAAATCGAAAGCTCAGTACCTGAATTAGGGTGAAAAATTCCCTCCCCAGGACAAGAGAGTGGCCCCTAAAAGGAAAGCAAAATAAGGCAAATACGGCAACCAAAAAATCTAAGCTTAGGACCTGAAACAGGGTGAAAAATGAAATTTCCTTTTTCGGACGAGAGAACAGTTCCTATAGAAGAAACAAATAATATAATTCTCATGACCTGGAGCAGGGTGAAAAAACTTCTCTCCCCAGGATGAGATAGTGGTCATATGGTCAATACTAGGCATAATTTCATGCCTTCGATAGCCTCCCCAAAAATGGCACCAAAATGTTGGTGTTAAGATATGAATCATACAATTCATCGAATTCCACATTATTTGTCAACTTGAGGCTCGACTCGTTATTTCAAGACTATCATGAAAAGTATATGTAGGCCATAGTTTCCGTACCCGACATTGAAAATTCAATCATAAACATAACAATGTGTAACAACAAGTAATAATTGTAACAAAAATCAGATTAATGGCAAGTTAAGACTCACAACAACAAACTGATAACAAGAAAATAACACAATAGAAATAAATCTACACACATAACTAATCCAACAATGCCTCATCAAGAGAGCGGACCCAACTCCCTGATGAGGGTTGTGGCAAGGACAAGAACTATGGAATTCTGAGAAGATCATAAATTGTATTAATCAAAATAACATTTCAGAGGTCTGCTGTTATAACTCAAAATTATCGTGTATCTCTTAACGGTGGCTTTCCCATTCACATAACACTACTTATAAATTTCATTTAACAACTAACAATTCCTAATATTATGGTAGTTGTCTCCCTATAAATACAGAGCCATTCTCAAGATACAACAAAATATAAAGATAGCACTTGTGTTGGTCAATAAGTTGAACCACCATTGCAGGTGATATCCAAACATAGTGCTGCTATCGCGATAGTAATGATATGCTAAATCATGGTCTTGATCATCATTCTTTCGAATATGCAAGGAAACTTAAGTTAGCAAGTCACTTTAGGCAATAATCCCCAACAATTATGCTTCATCGATTAATAATTCACAAATACATCACAATAGGTAAACCTTTGTTGTTTAGAATAAAAATCGACCATCAAGGACATGAAATGAGTAGAGGAAAGGGATAGAAATGTGAGTAAAAAGTAGGAAAATTTAGTAACCAACAGAAGCTACTTGAGCTATGCTACATGATCAAAATTTGCTAAAGTTCCTTTGGGGAAAATCCATAAATATTGTAGTATATGTTCATAATAGGGTCTCTCATCATACTTTGGATAGAAAAACTCCTAAAGAAGTGTTTACATATATGAAGTGTGATATTGGTCATGTAAGTACTTTTGGATACCACATGTATTTTCATGTGACCAAAGGACAAGAGGAATAAGCGGGAAGCCATAAAAAAGAAAGGTATATTTGTTGGGTATTGTGAAAATTCTAAAGGTTTTAGAATATATATGTGCCTGGTCAATAGAAAAACGAGTTTAGCAGGGATGTAACTTTTGAATAAGATGCTACCCTTGGAAAGGAAGGGTCCTTCCTCCACCTCCTCCTATTGAAAAGAATTATGATAACATGGACCTACTAGAAGGTCCTTTTGTTCTAATATCTAAGAAGGATATTGTTGATGATCCCATGAAACCTATGGACGCCTTAGACGCTCCTCCAAATAATCCCCTTGAAAGGAAGAGAGCACCTTGGCTCTATGATATGTTATATGATGATGAGAGACATACCATTGCTAAAGGTAGCTTCAGATAAAGTAAGAAGCCATGCTGGTACAAGGGATATGTTGTAGTTATGAGCTCCATTATATAGGTTGAGCCTCCCATTTTTAAGAAAGCAATGAAAGAGTATGTTTAGAAGTATGCCATGGTCAAAGAGTATGAATCTATTATGAATAACAATGTAAGGGATGTTTCTATGGTACCTAAAGGAAAGTTTGTTGTAATTTCAAAGTGGCTATCCAAGATCAATTATGGAGGTGATGGAAGCATTGGGAAGTATAAAGTGAGGTTCATCACTATAGATTCCTCCTAGAAAGAGGGAGAATATTGTGATGAAATCTTTGCACTTGTTTCCTACTACACCACCATTAGATCGATTGTTTCCCTTGCTACTATTTTAAGGATGGACTCTTTACTATATCAATATGAAGACTGTGTTTGTTAGGCCCCTCTACTACTAGTGTAACCCCTTATTGTTATTAGTGCAACCCACTTATTATATTGATGTACCACGTAGTGCCTATATTGTTACTATTGTGCCCCATAGAAGCCCATTATTATTATTAATGTGCCCTTATATTATTATTTTTATGTCGGCTCCGATTATGTTATGACCCCTTAGAATCCTATATAAGAAAGGAGGTCTTTTCATTTGTATCATCCAAGAATTGTTCATTTATGTAATGTAAAGGAGGTTGCCTCCTCGAAGAGGCTGAATTCTAAGGCGTTGATCTATCTTTTCTTGAGCTTGTTTCATAACATTTGGTATCAAAGATTTGGATTCTAGGCTTTCGTTGCTCCAAACAGGTCATCGTGACATTTTCACTATAACTTTTT